>JANSTR010155684.1:0-10455 GCA_025434805.1 Antipathozoanthus remengesaui
TCCGAGAATCTAGACGGATCCTTGAGATTTTATTCCTATTCCAGAATAGATGGAATAGAATCAATCGAACGCACCCTTATTTGGTACCCTGAATTAATGAATATGTGCATGAAATCTTTGGCAACGGCAGATTGTTTCTTTAAGTAAAAGCAGGTGCAGATATATGTTTTGAAAGACGGATTTCAACCATGTCATACCCTTGCCGAAGCCTGCATTTCTTTGGATTTGTGGTAAGTAGTTAATCGTAATCCAGAATTAAGTTCATTTTGGTTTAGTGACTGATTTAATAAAAGAAATGCTACCATAATGCTACTTGTGGAATATGTAAATGAAACAAGGTCTTAAAAAATAAAATATTTAAACCAAGCCGCATTATATAGTGTAAGGCATGATTTCTTTGGATTTGTGGTAAGATTAACCTAGACATTTTTTCTGTGAATTTCACAAAAGCATTGTTACGATCAATTTTACTTCGATGGAAGATGTACTTTCCAAAAATAATCATCCTTTCGAACAATTCAGTGCATCAAACATAATCATTCTATAAATAGTTTTCATGCAGCATTTTTTATACCTTTTAATAGTTTTCTAGTATCTCGTGTTCTGCTGATTTTATTATTAATAATTTCTAACTCTTTTCACCGCAATGAGGTTGGATAGCGAGTACTTTTTCTGATAACTATATATTTTATTGTTCAAATATATATATATATATATTTGTATATTATGAATACAAATATATTATGAATTTATAAAGACCTGACTTTAAAACGGCTTTCCACTGTACATAATTTATTTCACAAGAACGGAGTAAAACACATCTCTAAAGTTGGCCTCTTTCACGTACTTTTCAGTAATTCATTGCACAACAGTTATCCTAAAATATGTTAAACATGTCTGTTTTGCAAATGTTTAATGACTTTAACTTGGTCTCGCTGGATTGCAACGCTCACATTCGTAGTATACCCTTCACACTATATATAGTATTTTCACCAAGAAATAAAAAGCCATTCCTGCTATATTTCACATTGATAGTCTCTTGACAATTTCTACGAGAAAATATCTTTAAATTTCGGCTATCAGTGAAATCTTGTGAATTCGACTTCACAAACGTTTATTAACTTAGTTTTGTGTTTCGTTGTGAATATTTGAATCCACCTTAAAGTAATATTCAGTTAACCTTATACTTTTTGAAGCACCCAACTAAATTTGTTCTAAAATAGAATTAGTTTTTTTCTAAGTGGGCTCCAAAGTACTGTTTGAACTACTGTTTCAGTTTCGAACTTTTATTGAGTCTGTTGAGTAAACATATCCACCTGCATACAATTTTGACTCTTAAATTATTAAAACGTTATCAAGTTCATACTAAAAGGTCTCTAGTAATTTACATTCAGTTGTGCTTTTTTCTCCTCTTATTAAAAAAGAGTAAATAATTTATCATATTCAAAAGTTTAAGTGTAAGTTTGACAGTTTTAACCGCAGTTATATAGGCATGTTTCTTGTATAGATAATCAAACGGCTTCGAGTGCAATTTTGGATTTATTATTTTTGGAAAAGTGCATGGAATTTTAAAAAAAGTCTGAAAATTGCATGAGTCATATAAGAGTCTTTTCAATTTCACTTGGGGGAAATCCCAAATTACACGAGCACAGTAAAAAGATTACCTGTTTATTAGTGAACTGGAATATAAAACGATTTATCATCAGAAAAGCGACAGAGGCAATATTTTTACGATTGCATCTCCAAAAAGACGACTTTTGACTGGTGCTTGCGAATTCAATATCTGAGAAATGTGAATTTTCTTTTCACTTTTTTATGCGCAATTAACTTACAGCTGCACCCATCTCATCCAATCAGATTTAAGACATTTATTCATGTGTATTAATCTATCACAAATGTTAAGTTTACATTCAAGAAGGTTTCTAAATAACTGCATATAGGACGACAAATGCTGAAAATGACTGATGCATCTGCTAAATTGCAAACACCTTAGCTTATACAGGCTGAAGAAAAGAGTTTTTCGTATATTACAAAATCAATTCAATGCAGTTCAACAAGCACCTTTATACCAACGTTAGCCTCCCTCGCTCTTTTCCCGCTGGGAATCGAACCCCATATAATAAAAAAAAATAACATTTCTCTATTTTGAAAAGGGTTTCCAAAACACCGAAAAACTTTGAAGATTTGCTCTTGAATGCAAAGGATAAGAATCGAAAATTTAGTTAGAACTATTTACACTTATGACAAATACATTGTTGATTTAATTAAACCATGGCTTACTTGCCAAAATGGAAAAGCTAGTGTTTTTTACAAATTAGTTTACAAGAATTAATTTTAGTAGGGCCTGACTGCCATATCAAAAGGCGGTTTGTTACAGTTGATAGTTCTAATTCAAACTTTACAAATAATATTATGATTATTAATGTTCCCAGGAAAACTGGCGAGGATGATTTTTAACTTAAAAACATATTTGTTTTCCTAACTTGTAAGCTTTCAGTCAACACTTTGACCCCGTTCACACACTAAGTTGAAAATTGCCACTTTTGGTGTCAAACCTTTTTGGTGTCAATTCCTATCGAAAACATTAAGGGACAGGCCCTGCTTGATTGTACACAAAACAAGAGGCTACTAGTAGTTAATTAATACTTGCGCTGGTTTTAGACGACTTGACTCGCTAACATACTTGTGATATATTCAACTAGCCAAATTGTTTCTTCAAACACTGTCAATTTATTATAAAGTTCACTAGTAATACGAACTTACTTTGTTTGAATTGTTCCGAATCTGAATAAAAGTATTCACTCGCATGCAAATCAATATAATTTTGCCATTTAGCTGCCAAAGAGCCAACTGAATTGTGGAACGCGATAAGAAAGATATTGTATCTGATTCGTAAACGTTTCTCTGTCTTGTAGATTCTTACTCGTGCTTTACTCTCAAATGCAGGTAAGTACATGGTTAACCTTATCTCACACGGAGAAGGGGGAGGGGAAGGGAGGGGTATAAATATTTTCCGATATTCAAGCAATATAGTCTTCAAATTTTAGATAGTCATTAAAATTTAGATATCTCCTGATATTTTAAATATCTCCTGATATTTTAAATATCTCCTGATATTTTAAATATCTCCTGATATTCAAGCAATAGTCGTCAAATTTTAGATTTTTACTAAAATCTATCAGAGATTATTATTTTAAGTTCTTTTTGTCAAGGTATCCCTCGTTTTATAGCCTTAACCTCGAACGTCCAGGGGGGTCAAATGGGCCCCCCGCAAAGGTTTTTCCGACCTAAATATCGCAGCTTTGAAGCAATCAAAACGAAACTTTCAGTACCTGTAGTTCGATAACAAACACATCTTTTGACGTTAATTGGATGACGTCTTCGTGTTCTGCGAAATTAATTATGTAAATTAGAGTTTGATTATGAAAACTGTAATTTTTTTTTGACAAAATGTGTTTTAAATTCTTCTTTTCCACTCTATTCTTAATTATATAATCCTGTTTCAGGCTATAGATACATGTTTTCTACTAATTTTAAGAAAATTTGCTGAAGTTCTGCTGAAAATAAAATTTTGGATAAATCCAAGATGGCGGCCAAAATGGCAACAGTTCCTAATTGAAACTTCATTGTTGTTATGAGCTACTTCATTGCTGGTGACCCTTAAACGGTCAAGCCTTTTGGCCAAACATATGTGCATGGTCAAGGGACCCCATGATGTTCAAAATGCCTTCTTAGTTCTGTCTACATGCAGCTATGTTTATCATTCATATCGCTTGCGTTACTTTCGCCATTTGGTCACTTGGGAACAGGCAATGGATAAGCGGTTCGGTGAGCTCCCCCACACACACACACTTCCGATTTTTTTGTGACTTCCTCTAGGGTTTTTGAAAGATAAATGAAAATGAAGATACATTTGCTGTCCCTTCTGCATCGATTTTGAAAAAAACATATTCTTTGTACTCTTAAAAATAATGTTGGAGTTCCAATATATTTTCTTTCAAAAACTGCTTTTATTTTAAATTCATATGAAGCTATTTACATTGCAAAAGGCATTTTGCAGCTAGAGTATAAAAAAACAAAGTATACTTTTTCTGTTTTACGGGTCGTTTTGAAATTTCGCGAAAATTTCAAACATCATGGACTTTACCCAATCTAGTAACCATGGAAACACTTTCCCATCCTCTAAATAAAACAGCTGTATTTTTCAATATTTTTCAAGGTCTTAGCCTTGCCTACAACAAACCAACTGAACAATCCTCGACCTGGAGTGGCGGAGGGAAACACTTTTATGCTTCATACGCAGTTGACGGACATTTTGGTAAAAATCTCTTTACTGATATGTGTACCCACTCTCGTCAATACGTAACAAATCCATGGTGGCGAGTGGACCTGGAACGCGAATTCTACGTCAGTAAATTAATGATAACCAACAGAGCCGATTGTTGTGGAGAACGTCTGACCAACTTTGAAATTAGAATCGGTTAGTCTAAAATTTATTGTCACTAAGACATCAAGAATGACTTTATGCTAATTTTCTTAGTGTGTTTGTTTTATTTACAGTTAGTAAGATGTGTTTTATATTAGGGCCATTTATACGAGAGAAGTTAGGCGCGGCTAAGCTTAGACGCGACTTGTGTTACATATGGCAAGCCAAATGTAGCAATATTCAAAAACTAAATTTAATGAAAAAGAGGCTTTCAATTCAATGAAATAACCATTCACTTCAATGAAATATCCTTTCAATTCAATGCATGAAAATGGCCAATTCAATGAAAATTCATTCAATTCAATGAAAACTCGTTCAATTCAATGAAAACTCGTTCAATTCAATGAAAACTCGTTCAATTCAATGAAAATTCATTCAATTCGATGAAAATTTATTCAATTCAACGAAAATCCATTCAATTTAATGTTTCTGAGGAGAGCACGGCCAGTAGAGAAACTCGAACCCAGGTCCCTTAAACTATTTCAAGATGGCATATGCAGCACCCGCTGACCCGCTGTATTCAGTGAATAAATCCCCTCTACGCTTTCTATATTGAGGTATACAGGCCCGAGGCTGAAAAAGTGTCCGAAAAGTGGACATTTGCCCGAGGCTGAGCCGAGGGCTAATGTGAAACTTTGAGGACACTTTTTCAGACGATGGCCTGTATAACTCAATACAGAAAGCGTAGAGGAGGTTTATTTATTTTATGATTCAATAATAATTTTCTCACTGGCAGCTGGAGCGGAAAAGCGCAAGCGCTAAACGCGATGAAGTTTAAAGGCAAATTTTGTTGTGTTTTGCTGTCTTGTTTGTTTTTGTTGTTGTTCCAAACCTAAAAGCTGAATTTGCGACCATTTTTTTTGGCAACAGAAAACGGGAAACAAAACAATTTCAATTGCTTGTCAGCGGTTACAGATATTGGCCCTGCTGTATCGAAAAATAGTGGCCCTGAGAGCGTACATCACGTGATCGTTTCTAACCAATGGTATTGCGCGTTTTCAGTATGAAAATTATTGTTGAACTAGAAGTAATCAGAGATCAATAAAGTGAGTTCGCTTTAAACACAAACCTCAGAACTAAAAATACAATCAGCTCGTAAGAACGGTAATATATTATTCTCACTAATAAATGTAATTAATGAGCTGCAAAACAAACCTTCTACTTTTTCATTCTCCATAATCACGTTTCTAAAGTTACATTTCATCGAATATATCCCGAGCATCGATATATACGTTTGTTGGTTTGAAGATAAACTATGCATGTGCGAGAAGCGACTGTCAAAACAATCAAAAAGTTCTACGCGTGACACTTAGTGACTTACAAGAATCACAGATAGAAGTGCAACTTTAGTTGGCCTGCAACAAATAATAATTAAATATATTTTATGACTGCGAATCGCCAAATGAGAAATACATGTAAAAAGCGTCAGAATTTTATTTGCAGGGAAAATTGATCGGTAGATGTCACCGAGACACATGAACTGATGAAGTTTGTGGTTGCCAGTACAAGCAAGATTTGACAGTCGGAAATTAATTCGTGGACGTGAATTACAGTGCTGTCTGCTTTACAATGCAAATTTCGTAACCCAAGATCTATTTTCCTGACATGTTATAAACATATAAATAATAACCACATTTACATTACCCAGTCTTCTCTGAGTCTGTTGAAGTTAAATTTATTGAGCGGTCTCATCTGTGTTTCAATTCCACCTGGCCAAAAGAATGTCGAAGCTGTGTAAGTCCATGCTAAAGAGAATTGTATTTGCTAGGAAGCGACGAAGGACATGCAAAACTTGCTGCAAACTCACCACAGAATCCGACACGAAACTCAGCGCTTTTTCCCTACAAAATATATCACTGCAAAACCTCCTGCTGTTATGAGAAATATTTCCTCTCAATAAACTTTCACATTGGCAGCAGGACCGCATGAAGTCGAGGCTTCGAAGGATACCCGGCCGTACGAAAATCGCTCAAACTGAGATGGCATCAAGCCTGAGCCCGCGAGCAACGACACGATTAGAATGCGTTCTCCTTCATCGAACGCAAAAATGTAAAAATTTTAAACTAAAGCAGCCTCTTACATTGATTTAAAATAGTTACCAAGCTGTCCATACTATAGCCATTGAAAGAGACGTGAGATTTCTCGAAGTTTGTGAGTATATAAGTGGACTTAATTAGCTTGACTGGAATTCGGATCAGTCACAGAATGATATCTTACTGATAATTAACCACGAATTTAGATTATAGTTGTGTGTGTGGATTAGGAGGGGGGGGGTGTTTTGTTGTGATTTAGGAGCTGGATAACGGGATCAATTCCTGGGAACATTTATATTTGTCTCGATAATACTTTTATAATTTTAGCTATAACTGCAGGGACGGATCCAGGATTTTTTTAGGAGGGGGTGCACAACTAAGGAATGGCTTAACTGACTGGTTTTTTGGCAGAAAACCAGTTGTATTAGAAACCCGCAGGTCATCTCAGGGGGGTGCGTACCTCCTGCAACCTCCCCCTAGATCCGCCCCTGATAAGCAGTACACATATCAGTCCAATAATTCCCCGTCTTTATACCATAGGGACGAATCGATCTCCGAACTCGAACACGACGATCCCCGAAGAAGACGAGAAAACACGGAGATCCGATCGAGACGACTGATGAATTTTGTTCCCGATTTACCTTCATATGTGGGAAATAAATGGATGGTACAGCTGCAGAGTTATCTGTGTGATTGAGAAAGTATACAAGTATTCAGTTATAAACTTTAGGATGTACAAATCTTTGGTAGTTTGATACGGACCATACAGGAATGCACAAATACTTAGTCTGTGATATATGCATATATATCATGCAAATCATCATCGTTTTTCATTTGTGAATGGTCGTGCGCTTTCTTATTTCCAAAGCTCTTGAGAGCAATATTGCGTGGTTTATATATAAAAACTTATCAAGAAGAAAGGTCATACATGTACAACTCCTTGGTCAACCTATGGTATAAACCATGGAATGTTACCATCGGCAGGAAGTTTGTCTAAACATCCATGGAATTTTGGATCTTTACATTTCTTGAATGTCCCAGGGTTATACAACGCCCATCCACTGCCAGTTCCTGTTACTATCCAGTGTTGTGAATGTTTGTACACTTCATGTCCATAACGATTACGTGCATACAAGCCCGGGTTATAGGGTCCTATCACCCACCTACCACCATACAGAACCTGTGTTCGGATGTGCGCAATATCGGAAGGCAAAAACTCTTGATTTGACATCCTTGGAAAGCCCCACACTTCATAATACATGTCTGGAGTCTTCAGATAAAAGAATCCATTGTTTGCCCAGTTACCTTTTGCATCTTTCTTGGCAGCTTGCAATCCTGCAATAGGAAATCCTGCTTTGCTAAATGCAGCTTGAGTTTCACTGTTGAGAAAGACACTGACATTTGCAGCGTACACAATCAGATCTCCATCCATTTCCCACGGAAGCATTATCCGAAACTTTGCAGCATTTAAGACAGTGCCACTATCAAGTTCATAAGACAGTTTATGTTTCTCACAGAAATCATGAAAATACCACAAGGCCGCGGCCTGCTGCTCTGAGCAGCAAATAGGAAGCGCCATGGAGGCAGTTATGCCTGTGTTACACTTATAGCCAATGTCGCTGCACGAATACTTGTGAATCACGTAACCAGGCAGTACAATTCTGTTCAGCGTCAACTTTTTAGCCAGTGGCAGCCATGTTTGTTTGTTGGCTATCTTTGCCTGAAGGCCATAATCTTCTGCAGTGAAATACATTGTATCAGGACAGTTCATAACCTCGTGGTTCTCTTGTCTCACCCGTAGAAACCAGTCTTCCATGACTATCTCCGTGCTGAGATTTTCATCAAACTTGATGCTCTTGAGAAGGTCTGTCTTCGTAACAAAGGGCCCCAACAGATGGTCACAGTACATACACTCATTTTTGGAGTGAAAATAGCCGTCGGTGTACTCTAACACATAGTTCAGCAGCTTTCTTTGGTAGCACCCGATCCGCCAGTGACCGGTCGTGTTGCGAAATGAGCCGCCAACAACCTTAATATTTGGGATACCACTGAGTACTCTCACTTGTCGCTCAAGGCGTGCGAGCCAGCTAAAGTGCGAGAAATCCCGGCCAATCAAAACATAGGGAGTTTTTACACTGGCAATTAGTTCATTCCATACTTTGCCACTGGTAGCTTTTTCATCCACCTCAGAGACTTTGACATTCTTATATTTGCTTGCAACATCGAGGATCTTCGAAGCTTTCCTCACAGCCAGGAGAACTTGAAGCTGTGGATATGTTACATTAATACCTCTCAACACAGTTGGTGCATGGCTCTCATCTCTCTCAGGGATTACCTTCATGTTCAATATAATGGTTAGTACATCCTTGAACGGTTTTACATTTGTACAATTAACTGTTAACCATCCAAAATGAAAGAAAGGATATCCTGACTTTGTTCCTTGATACTTGGGTGGGAAATACTCTGCACAAACATCCAAAAGACTTGGTCCTTTGACGGTCTTCACAGTTTGTGTAGTATCCTCAACTGCAACTGATTTCAACCCAGGGTCAAGTGACTCCACCATGTTTAATAGCTTTTGGAGGGGCATGTCAGGCGAAGTCTTTGCCTTGTTTGCTTTTGAGAGTTCTGTGTGTAGAGTTTGCAGCTGAACTGCCATTTCTTTCTTGAATTTTGTAGCATCAGTAGCTTCTTTACTGGTTTTATCCTGCATCAGAAAAATTAATGATTCAAATGAACAGTATTGTATTTTACTGAAAATTTCCTAACATTTCTAACATTTTAAATGTTCCAACAAAAAAAGTTGTTTTCTTAACCCTTGGTTGAAATATTTGTTACACGTCTTAACTTTCTAAAAGCTTTTTCAAACAGTTGATCATTTCTTATAGAAAAGGTCTTGATCGTTTATTACTTCCGACCTGCGATCTTCATGTGCAGTGCTGTTCCAATGAGTTCTGAGTGAGTTAGCTGGCTTTAATAATACATGTGAAAATAATGTGAATCTGATTGGCTGAGAGCAAGATTGTTGCAAAAAAAGGGGAAACAAACTGCAAATTCCTCAAACGTTGCGATTTGCTAAGAAGCAACAAGAATTCATAAGAACCAATCAGATGTCGCCCTTTTTGGTGTAAAACTCTTGAAGTTGTGAGTGGAAAATAAATCGAGGACGTTTAAAGTCTGTTGTCACAGGAACTACCAGTACAGGAACTCGCGCCTTCGGCCCCCCTCGCGCCTACGAACCCCCACTCCCGTCAGAGTCGAGGCTACCGACCTAATTGTCGGCTAGATTTCTCCTGAAGCAGGCCAAAATAATATTTCCGATGAAATCTTTGGCGCAGGTTGATTAGTGTGATTGATTGAGCCGAATTTAATCGGTCATCCGAAAAAGCCACCAGAAACGCAGAGACTCGTTACAACCTCTCCACGTTTCTCTTGCTCTCGGCGTCAACCGACAGTTTTTCTGCCTACAGCACAACCACGCGCAGTTCAATGATGCTGCTGCCCGTCGGCTTCTTGTCGTTTTATTCAGCTGGTGCGATCATATGGTGACGCATATGGTTCATGACAAGTTCAGTTCAACCATGAACTTTGACTTCTTTGCTGAATTGCAAGAACCGTAAATGTAATACTAATCATAACTGTAATATTAACTGTTAATGCAATACTATCCGTAAGTATAATACAAATCAATCATAAAAGTAATCACTTATTACAAAGTTATACTAATTACATCTATGGTTAGTCCCAGTTATTTAAACAAAGAATATTACATTTAAGATTAGACAATTATATTGATGATTAGACAAACTATTACATTTATGATTAGACAAACTATTACATTTATGATTAGACAAACTATTAATAATAATAATAATAATAATAATAATAATGGTTTATTTATCAGCATATCCACTAAAAAAAGGCTCTTCGTCTGAT
>JANSTR010155695.1:0-10455 GCA_025434805.1 Antipathozoanthus remengesaui
GGCTAGCCTCGTTCAGGAAAACATAATCTTTTGTATTTCTGAGTCAAGAACGAGGCTAGCCAGGCCAATTTGAATGCAGACAAAAGAATATTTTATTGGCTGCATTTATGAAAGAGGTCTATACACTGGTATGCGGGTTTATAAAATATTGGCATGCACTGCATGCATGTTACTGCAATTACATTTCAAAATAAATTGAAATTGGATTGCATGATAGTAATGCAGTTCTGTAGCTGTAAACGTGGAAAGCAGGAAAGTCTTGCATTTTAAGATTATTTCATAATAATAATAACGCTTGCTACGTTGTACCCCTACCTACAAGAAAACGTAGTGACTAAACACAAGCAGAGAACGCTTTGTCTTGGGCTTACCTGAATTAGTATATCCACTACATTGGCAATATGAGAAGTATTCATATCAGAACAAGGGAACACTGCTTTATAACAAACCCTAACCAAAATTGCCTGGGAGGCAAGCATGTGATTAGTTGCCATAAATAATCAGCGAAAAAGCAAAATGATAGGACTGATCAACTAAAGTTGTAATGTTGTGTATTTTGCCGTGAGAGCTAGCACTCGAAACGTTAGATGAAACATTTTAACCCAGCCTCGTTCCCAGGCTCTCCTCAGAGAAAGAGCCTGATTAGGCCTGGTCACATGGCACCCAGATTCTGTGTGTTAACAAATAAAATAAAACATGAGAATGCTCAAGATCAAGTTATATTTTATGTTTTATTTTCATCAAAACAAACGCATGGTACATATGTACATTATTTGTTACCACACAGAATCCGGATGCCACGTGACCAGCCCAACCAGAGTCTTTTTCTCAGGAGAGGTAAGAGCCTGGGAACGAGATTCATTTACCCTCGTGGTGAATTGCCAAGCATTATCAACTTTAGTTGATGCCATGAAGTACTAGTATACCTTCAACAGCTGTCTCTGGGCAGCCTGCATGTTATATGGCTGTGGTAGGAGCTTGGTGGTATCCAGCTTCTTCTTGGCACCAAACGCAGACATCCTCTTTTTGTGCTCGGCCAGGTTAATAGAGGTAGTTGCCAAAGGCTTTGCCAGCCCAATTGGATCACCAAATGCTTCATTTCCAATGATGGTCTTAGGAAACAACCCAGCAAGTTCTTCCAGTTCCTGTTTGTGCTTCTCGAGTTGCTGCTTGTGTACCTGCAGTTTCACCAACTGCTGCTGGTGTTGCTGTAGAATAGAATGGAAGCTCAAATAGTAGAAATCTAGTCACTATCTAATGCAAATGCTTCAATCTGATTGCCTATCTCACTCATGGTCTATTACACAAAGATCCCTTCGGTGACACATTTTGCTCTGACATTCAAGATGGAGTCGGTTTCCCGTTGTAGTGATGTTTGCAAGTCTCCTTTCCAAAGGCATTCCAAAAAACCACAAAAGCGTCACAAAATACGGTGTGAACAATGTTTAACTTGAATAATAACCAACATTTACTTTGTTTTCCTCGAGAGCGAGTCTCTTGCACATACGAAAAACAACACAAAGTGAAACTAGGCAGACTCATTTTATACAAGTTTCAATTCTAAAATTACATAAAATTTTTTGTTTCATGTCTGGAGATTTCTACTAAAACAATTAGTATATTTGCTATCAGTTTCAAATGACAGTTTGATATTTCATTCAGCCTGTAGCCTCAAGAACTATCAGAAGAAATTGTGAGCTCACATTCTAATTGTTAAATAGACAGTAGGTGGTAAACTACTCGTAAGGTCATTTATTTGTATGCAAATTGTTATTGCAAGCTTATTTCTATCAACAAGTTATTTGTGAGGTCACTAACAATTCAAGACATACATTAAGTAATCATTACAAACATCTTGTTAGCATGTGCCGTAATCAGTAAGCACAATTCACGAACTCCTGCATTCCCAATCTCAAACCTATATTTGAGAGTACAGAAGATACCCTACCTTGAGCAGTTGCAGTTCTTGCTCCACAGCAGCCACTGATGCTTGCACCACTGGCACAACTGGAGTTGTGTTATAGAAAGGTTGGCTGATGCTGTTGCCAGGGGCAACTGGACCGAACGCCATAGCTGTAGTTTTCCCCAAACCACTTCCATGCGCATCACTTTTTTCCACTCTGGCACCATCACTAGTGGAGGAACAAATAAAGTGAAGTGGTTCAACCTCCAGAAGACCTTGGAGTGCCGTGGAATTCTTGACCATGCCAGCCACACCATCCAAACTGTCCACCTGATCTCCTCCAAATCTAAACTTGTCAAACGTTGTCGATGCAGATACTACTCCACTATTTGAAGTGGGTGATAGTGCTCTAGGAGGCACATCAAACAGTATCGGGTCAAGAGGTGTGCCATACAATCCATACCTGCAGAATCAGAGCAGAACCACTGATTTTTCCTTTCAAACAAACAATCTACAGTGTTCTAGCTAGGCCAAAACGACAGGGCACAGCGCCCTGTCATTTTTCTGTGTGCCCTGTCATTTTCTTCCAAGGCCCTGTCGTTTTTTGTGATCCTGAACATTGTCTTAATGAATTAATGAAGATTTCAGGTACAAAAACCCAATATTTCGTGGTTTCCATGCAATATTTTCCAAGTTATTTTCACCAAAATTCGAATGATCGTGATCGCTCAAAAACAATTGCTTTCAGACACTAAATTCCTGAGCCACAATAATTGGTCAGTGTATGCTTTGCTCATTAATCATGAATATTAATGATATGTAAATTAGTGCGCCCTGTCGTTTTCTAAAGCTGGCTAGAACACTGAATCTAGTACAGAATACAAGCTACGATGCAGCATTTGTCATCAGTTTGATGCACTAAAATGTAGGCTGAAATGTTCCTTTCAAAGACGGTGGAGCAGATTTTTGTTTCAGGCGACTAGGGTTCCAAGGGCATTCTCCTCTGGACATTTTTGAAGCTTTAAGTCTCTGAAATCGCTGGGAATGCCATAAACACTGTTATATGCTTGCATCATAAACGTTTGTTTTTCAACCATTTAAGTCCTTTGTACCTTCAACAAAACACAATAAACATTCACAAAAATACCTTCAATTCAAAATAGTTTCTGGTTATAGACAAACCATTCATTACCTGGATTATTGGCAATGTCACAGATGATTATCATTAAAGAGGACTGACACAACACAGTACCTTGATCTTAACAACTGGTGAGAAGCCAGTGTAGTCTTGTTCAGACTATCAGATATCTTTGTCAGCAACTCCACACAGGCATTGCCGGTTGCCATTGCATCCGACAGCGATGCTATACCAGTCAACAGCTTGAACAAGCAATAAACCGCCCCAGCAGATGCTGCCACAGGTGTGTCTGGCAATACATTTAGGACCGCTTCTAACAGCTGCGTTCTGAATGACATCTCAGAGACCAGACTTTCTCCACATTGGTCAGATACTCTTGTTTGTCTAAGACACAAAATGACAATAACATGTTAGCATACTAACACCAAAATACAAAGTCCCATTAAGTATTCTGAAAGGTACACATTCTTCCAGTGCTTAAACATGAAATCCTGCTTTAAAAGACATGGTCAGACTATTCACACCTTTAGTTAATACCAAGTTGAATCTAAACAGGAAGTACTAAAACAAAAGAGACGTTGTTAGACTATTCACGCCTTTAGTTAACAACCAGTTCAATCTAATTAGGAAGTCCTGGTATAAAAGAGAAATGGTCAGATTATTTACACTAATCCTTACGTTTTGCACTTGTACACCTCTGCAATACCTCAACCAAAGAAGGATAAACCAACTTCATCTGTATACAATGCTGTGCTACAATACCTCTCAACAAACTCCTATCTAGATTGTAAAAGGTGTTTTCTTAATCGCCGGTTTGTGTTACCTTCCAAGACTTCAAATCAAAACAACGGAATACAAGTACTAAAGATCAGGTTATTGTGAATGGTATTTCCGTGGGACAGGCCTTAACCAGATGGAATTTTGGGTTGTAAAATAGTACGTTACATACACTAAAAACGTTCAGTGGAGGTGTCTACTGCTATATACCCCATACTTTTGACTGTTGTTAATAGAACTGATATCCTGTTCCAATAATCAACACAACATAAATTGAATGGTTACCTCAAGCAAAGAAGAATTAACCGACTGCATTTGTGTGCAATGCTACGCTCTGCTAACAGGTAACAGCTCTTTATGAGCGAAGGCATAGTCCTGCACACCTCATTGATCATACTGCATTTCCTACAAAATAAAAATTACAAATGATTAAATAAAAGTTTGCAAAGAAATTTAAACCTTGAGAACCCCTTTGAAACTCGAATTTAAAAACCAAATGTATTGGTTACATCATCTAATACTAATAGGCTCTTCAAGAAAGATACATATAGTATACTGTTAACCCTTGTCACGCTAAACATATAGTATACTGTTAACCCTTGTCACGCTAAACCCATTTTCACATAAACCAATTATATCGCAATTGAAACCTTACAGTGTGACCATTCATTTTGCTCGTATTGAAAGGTAGAATCAGGAAATGCTACGTGTTTCAAGAAATTCAGATGTTTACAATTTTCATGAAGAATGACCAATATGAGTCTCAAAAAATTAGCAAGAGAAGGTTTAAGAAGGGTATGCTTTATGAACCTTCTACAATACCTTTCAACAAAGAAAATGTAGTAATAAATAGAGGATATTACACAGTCGTGCGTGCTGTTTTGAAAAATATCACACGAGTGCAGTAAACAAATGAAATATTTTTCAATATGAAAAGAGAATTTTGGTATTTCAAGCTGCATATATCATCAACTGGGAAAGGAGGTACAAAAGTAGCACTTTTCTTATCCCAAACTAAGTTCAGACTGATTTAAAGCTGGGGAAAGGAGGTACAATTTACCCATGTACTGGCCTTAAGAAAAACAGTGTGTAGCCAAAGCAATGTTTTTGTTCTTTCCAGGTATTTCAGTGGTGTATATACAAGTTTTAAACTAAGTTACCTACCGAACTTGAGAATTGACACTGACTCCAGCAATCCAACAAAGCAAGTTAAGTGCAATCTTCTGTAAATCTGCAAGGTCATTGCCATTAGAAGCCAGTGCCAGTACATGTTGTGGAGAGCACACTGCTTGAATCAAATCCTTATGGAACGTCTGGTTTCCCAACATTGCAAGTCTCTGTTGAAGGCTGAGCGGATGATTCACCTTAAACTTCCTAAACGTGACAGACACTTCGTCCAGACACTCACAACCTTTTAACTCTGATGCAGCAGCTATGGACGCTGAGTCCGAGTTTTGCTTTGATGGCTTAAAGACCAAAAACAGAGTTCTACTCTTTGTATTGATCAGCTCTGCACTTGTGAGAACAACTCTTCCTTGGCGTGAGGAGCTGTCTAGACCTGTGTCTAGTCCAACAGGTCCACAAAGAACATGCTCTTGCTTCCCCAACCCACCCCCCATAAACAACTTCTTGCTCTCTTGCTTTCCAATACTCACTACTGTCCTGACAGCTGGTGGGCACCAGGGCTTCACAAGAGATACACAAACATTAGGTTTTGAAGCAGACGAGTGGAGCGAAAACTTGATATCAACGTGACCAATGCAGCATTGTCGGGGAAGTACCAATTCAAAAAACTGCTCCTTTGATTGCTGACTGAAAAACATAAGTTAAATCTGTTGTTAAGCAAAAAACTTAAATTGTAAACTATTTTACTATTTGAAACAGCATAAAGTTGCTACTAAATAACCTATTTTTATAGTACTGATACACATGACAACATGCTTACTTTTGATTTACAAGCGTTGTCTTATGAGTGAATGTGTCTTGCGATGAAAAGAACGCTCTGATATTGATGCACATGACAACGTCCTTACTTTTGATTTAGGCGTATTGTTTTATGAGTGAATAAGATAATGAAAAATCGCCCCTGATATTGATGCACATGACAACGTCCTCACTTTCGATTTAGGCACATTGTCTTATGAGTGAATGCATCTTGTGATGATGAAAAGAACGCTCTGATATTGATGCACATGACAACGTCCTTACTTTTGATTTAGAAGTATTATTTTATGAGTGAATGAGATGATGTAAAGAATGCCCCTGATATTGATTTAGGAATATTGCCTTATGAGTGAATATGATGATGAAAACAAAGGGTTGAAGAGTGGAAATCAAATCAGTTGGATGTCAAATATTATAGCTGGGATACTATCAGGTTCATGATTACATGTATATTCAATTAGACCTCCCCCATAATTTCCGTAACACTTGTTCATGTGGATTGACATTTGCTATGGATGATATTTAACATCTACACTCTTAATCAAGTACAAACGTGTTGTTGTTTATTAGTTTCCATGGTAACTATGAGCAAAGACGTTCGCGTCAATTCCGCAACTCGGCTGCCATCTTGGATTTGCAAAAGTTGAATGTATTGCTAATTTTCCATTTATCATGGTACAAAACATGCAAAAACAAGTTTTATTAGCATATAATTAAAAAAAAAACAATAAAAAGAGAAAAATTGAATTCCAATGCGTTTTTTCTGCAAAACGTGCGATTTCCAAAATAACAACCTAATTTGCATATTTTTCATAATTTATGCATGATTGATGATGTCACCTAATTAAGGTTAAAAAATTCTCATTAATCTGGCTACAGTTATTGAACGTTTCATGGCAAATGCTTTAAACACCAATTTTGTAGGCCCCAAAACCTATGTTTATAACCCTATACGTTTTAAGGGTTAACATATATTTTCTGATAATCAGGATGTCCCAGTCCTTGGAGGATTTGAAGTTCAGAAAACGGGACTGTCTTAGCAAAATGCTAAGCTTGGCGAATATGTTAAGGTGGTAGGACAAATGGACCCCTACCCCAACCATCAACAGTAGTATCCCTTTAGAACTCAAACATTTTATCCACTTC
This sequence comes from Antipathozoanthus remengesaui, assembly GCA_025434805.1. Lineage (NCBI taxonomy): Eukaryota > Metazoa > Cnidaria > Anthozoa > Zoantharia > Parazoanthidae > Antipathozoanthus > Antipathozoanthus remengesaui. The sequence goes on from JANSTR010155695.1 coordinate 6,909, forward strand.
TCTAAAGTCAAACAAATCACGAGAGCCCTAAACTTTCCTTACCCATTGCGATGAAGCCTCCATGTTCTAGTGTGCAGAGTACAGTCTCCTTGGTTCTGTTGATGGAGATGCACAGGGTGTCGTCGATGTTGTTGCTCTTGTTGAATCTCACTCCAACATGGAGGAACTGTTGCTGAAAATCTTGGCACGAGTGTTTCAAACTCTGTCAATTTATCAAGTGCAAGCAGACTGCTTGTTGTTATCGGATGTTCCAAGACTCCTGAAAAATCCCAAAATGTAATATTATCTGCAGATCTGCCTCATACATGTTAAAAGAGAATCAACCATTTAACTCTACCGGTGTTTTTCTAAGGGTTAGAATGGAAGGTACATCAACTGGGAAAGAAGATACAACAGTACTGTAACACTTTTCTTATCCCAAGCTAAAGGTCAGACTGGTCTACTGTACAACTGGGAAAGGAGGCACAACAGTAGAACTTTTCTTATCTCAAGCTAAAGTTCAGACTGACTAACGGCTGGGGAAAGGAGGTACAACAGTAGCACTTTTCTTATCCCAAGCTAAAGGCCAAACTGGTTTACAGCTCGGGAAAGGAGGTACAACCATTAGGGAAAGACAGCACAATTTACTCAGTCTAATGTAAAGGTATGTAAATGATCTAATTCTTGAGCTTTAGAATGTGTTTCCACCAGATCCTGGTTTTTGTATTGATTAGTAATAATTATTTTATTGACCACAATCTAAACCGTACACATGTGGATGAGACATATGCCTTAATCACAAGGCAGCCATGTTTAGTCATAAGGGATTTAAAAATCTTGTTTTGCCCCAACGAAACTTGTTCCGAAACATTTCAACTCAAGGCTTGGGGTACCAAATCTATTGTTTATGGCTAATATGGTGTGCGAATAAGGCCCACTGCATGGCTTTTTACTGTAGTTTGCTCTTTCATTGTAGTCTATCAAGAGTGTCTGCAGCAGAGAAAGATGATATCCTCGGGTCTTCAGACACCAACTCAGACAAGGTCTGTCACACCTGATCCTCTCATTTTTCACTTTCAAACAAGAACATACCATAAATAATCCAAGATTTGCAAATTCTAATATTGTGACGCCTCATGGGATGGTGCCTGAAACAAGACCTTTTGGTATCTTTTGGTATCCTTTTTCATCAATCAGCCACAACTGAGTGACAAACTCCTGTCACAACTGTATAATATGCGATGTTACAATCACATAGTGTGCAACTTTCAAATTAATCACACCGAAGATAAATGTGAAAGCAAGCGCATTACCAAGACCAACAAATACTAATTCTCACAAAACTATCTGCAGCTTACTTTTGTTTGCTTTTCTCGCAATCGCAATTATTTAGACTCTGTCTTCCAAATGTAGAGTCTGGCGAATAGGTTTACAATTCATATTTACGTTTCTGAGGTAAAAAAAGAGGAAGGCGCTATCCCTTTTTACTGGATCTTCCTGTACGAGAGTAGGTAAGACAGCATGCACTGACTGGCAAACTCCTAACATGCGAAATATATCCGATTGCCTGGAATTGTGAAAATATTCCAATAGATCAGGAATGAAGTTATAATATTCATAATTATTAATTTTAACCAACTTAAGTTTTCTAATGTTATTCAGCTGAGCATTATAATGACATCATGCAGATTTCAACACATATTTCTAAATTACTAAATAATTGTTTTCAATCTAAAACAATAAGCTCACCTGTAAATGAACCACCGTCAACATGATCTGATACTTCTGTTGTGCCAGTTGCCACAGTACTTTGCGATGCATTCTGTGTGTCATCACCCTTGCGTGCCAAATGTAGAAAGTGAAGTTGACCTGTGCTAGTACACGCACATAGGCAGTCTATACCAGAGCAATGTAGAAGGTGAGAAAAGAAGTTGTTGGGATTATCAGACTTTGTTTGCAATTGTGCCAAAACCTCCAAAGTTTCTCCCGAAAATATAACAACATTTCCGCCGGCTGTAGTCGCCGCAAATCTACAAGAGCATGATGCCTGTGGTGCTAAATTAGATTCAGAATTTGTGCTTGTTACTGAAGTTCTTGGTATAGAGTCTTCAGATAAATCATTGCTTTCAAGTGGTAGCGATATACAACTGAGAACAGTTTCAGCTGAGAAAAATGTTTTCGTTATGACAGGTTCCTCTGACAGTGTTCTCGATGCATCTTTCTGTAAAATACTGAACCGCAGAAGTGCACATCCGCTTGGTTTTAAGTCCTTGGAACTTACAACAGATGATTGGCGATAACCATTAAAACTGCAATGATCATCAGTTCTTGATACATTTCTATCTGGAAATTGTTTGCTAAGTTTACCTAATTTTAAGTCTTTGTTTGAACCGTCTTTTAGATCTAAATCCTGCTCTTCATCATCAGGAAATATCCTAAAGTCACTTGTCATTTTTTGTGTCTCTGCCTCACCAGTAGTGATCCCTAGATTACTTCCCTTCTGTACCACTGTCCCACCTTGGGAAGTCAACAATTCACTTACATCTTGCAGTGCTTCTGTTGCACTTGATGTCAAATCACTTGCTTCTGATGACAAGAGTTGATCATAAAGCCAGACATTAACAAGAACATGATGACCATCACAACATGGGACAATATGTTTGACAGTGCAATCCATTCCTTCAAATTCTGGAAGTCGAATACTTTGCATAACATTTCCAATTTTAATGCTTTGTTTTATAATTTCAGTAGTGTGATCCTTGCTTGCAGCTGGCAATCCAGCGATAGCATCGGCAAACTTCTTTAACACAGTGGAATGAAAAGTATCTGGTACAACATCTACATCTGAAAGTGAAATCCCATCGTCAAAATCATCTTCACCATATTGTGAATATGGTAAATACGGGTCATGAGGTTTCAAAACATTTTTTTTAATACTTGATTGCTTAGACTCCTGTTGGCTTGGTGAATGGTCATTTCCTGTTTCTGGAAGAACTCGGTACAAATGCAAATATGGAATGCTGTCAGCAAGAACACTAGTCCTATTATCAGTGTCTTTAGTGTCTATTGTTGTAGCTCCAGTTTTTACAGAAATCCCGGCAATTACAACTGGTTGGTGCTTATCAAGGCTATGTAGATCACGTCCATACATGACAGATTGCTGTTGGGAACACATTGTTGTAAGTGAAAGGGCTGTTACAGACATCTTGTTTGTTGGTCCTTTTGTCTTTAAGTCTTCAGATATGGCACGTTGCATTTCGTTTGCATCTGAAAATAAAGAAAATCAACATTCAGATAACCTACTGTTGCCTTCTTGGAATGTCTGATTGGATTGATCATTTAATACCACTCCAGAGTACTTTGTGTGTACAAACAAAATGCCCTATTTCACTCATAAGTTTGAGAAGAGGTTACATTGCAAATTCACTATCTTTGAAAGCTGCTAGAGCTATAAAAGGGTTGGTGTTCCAATTCTTTTTCGAATTAACCCTTTCCCTCCTGACTTTTTAATTTAGTAAATTTATCAAACCTTATGAAAATTGTCAACTTCTGAATTTCAAGAAACAAT
>JANSTR010155706.1:0-10450 GCA_025434805.1 Antipathozoanthus remengesaui
ATAAGAGAGTGATAAGAGTTGATTGTTTGGACATGTCATTTATTTTCCAGCACAAAAGTTAGTTTTTAGTTTAAAACAATGTTTATAACTTTGTATGTTTACCTAAAAAAGCTTAATCCTAAGAGTTCTAAATGATTTGGGGGGTATTACAATTTTTTAAATTTTTTGATCCATGTATAAGTCAAGTGCCATTTTTGGGGGTCAAGTTTTGGTGTTAAAGGGTCGACTTATACACAGATAAGCAGTAAGTTGGTTTGTAGGATGTTCCACATAATTAGATACAACCAGACAGTGTGTAAGATATTCCACATAATTTATAAGTTCCAACCCAAGTTGGTATGTACTTGTAGGATATTCCAAATCTATTTACAGTATAACCAGTCACTACAGTATGTAGGATGTTTCAAATATATAATGAATTGATATATAGGATGCCCTACTTGTATAATTAGTTGGTATGTAGAATGTTCCAGATGTATAACTGACTAGTCACTACAGTATACATAGGATGTATCAAAAATGTAAAACAAATTGATATATAGGATGTTCCACTTGTATAGCCAGTTGGTACTGTATGTAGGATGTTGCTCATGTATTTTTAACCACTGGCTGTGTGGAATGTTCCAAATGTATATAATTAGTCACTTAGTATGTTAATGTAGGATGTTGCACATGCATAACGAGTCAGTACATGTTAAGGCAGCATGTTCCACATGTATAACCAATCAGTAAGTAGGATTTTCTACATGTACAACAAATCAGTATGTAAGATGTTCCACTTGTATAACCAGTCAGTATGTTGGATATTCCACATGTATAATTAGTCTGTATCTAGGATGTTCCACTTGTACAACCAGCAAGTATGTAGGATGTTCCATATTTATAATCAACCGGTATCAAGGATGTTCCACATATTTACAATAAGTCAGTATATAGGATATTCCACACAGTTATTTACAACCAGTCAGTATGTAAGATGTTCCACACATGTACAGCCAGTCGGTATGTAGGATGTTCCACTTGTATAGTCAGTTAGTATGTAAGATGTTCCACATGTATAATTTCTCAGTATCTAGGATGTTTCACTTGTACAACCAGCCAGTATGTAGGATGTTCTCGACACATTTATAATCAGTCGGTATCAAGGATGTTCCACATATTTACAATAAATCAGTATATAGGATGTTCCACATAATTATTTACAACCAGTCAGTATGTAAGATGTTCCACACCTGTACTTGTAACCAGGCGGTATGTAGGATGTTCCACTTGTATAACCAGTTAGTATGTAGGATGTTCCACATGTACATGTAAAACGAATTTCCTGTGTCAGCTTTCTCATGGTCAGTTGTGTTCACGAAGTTATTTCACTGTCTTGAAACAATTTAAAAGAGAAACATTTCTGTTATTTTTCTTGCAGGTTGAACAACTTTTGAAGTTGTTGTCGAGGCTCAAGTTCCATCAATGCCTTATATTTTCTAACTACCAAATAAGGTATTTCACCCACAATAACATTTGCATTTAAGAAAACACAGCAATTAATTTTTAAGCCGAAGTGGAGGAAGGGGAGGGGGGAGGGGGTGAAATGTGCATGCGGAGATTTGACCCCAAGATGAACTTCCCATGGGAAGGGGGCATTTGGCCTTTTTGGCAGATTTTCTAACTTTCTATGCAGAAAATAAGAGACACATTTGAACACCAACAAATCTTGCACTCAATTGGGATTTTGAACAGTTATTCTTGTCCGAGTTCAAATGTATCTTAGCTTAACTGTGAACCTGTAGGCTGTCATGCCGAGGAAATATATGGAGATTAAATTTAGATGGGAGGGTACTGGGGAGGAGGCAAGGGGAGGCCAGGCCCAAGCCTCTGTCCAAATGCTTTCTCCCCTTGTTAAGAGGCAGCTTAATAACAAACCAATATATCACATATTCCCGCCCCTACACACTCACCATTTAACATTGGTAGATATATTTTTAATACAGGATACAAAATGTGATGTATGGGATTTAGTTTCACATATACTCACACACCAGTTGATCTTTGTTTCTTTTCCATTTTGCAATCACATCAAACAATACGTGATAACTATAACTATGCAGTAGAAGATTCAAAAAAATTAATGCAATCATGTTTTTGTTTATCATCCACAGAGCGAAGAGCCTGTGTGAGACACTCTGCTCCAAAGGATGGCCTACGGATTACATCGCAGGTTTGATTCTTCCACTGGTATCCTGCGAGAGGTCACAGGGAGACTAAATATGATAAATAACAAACTTTCTCATTTCCTTCAGGAAGTCAAACCCAGAGCCAGCGAATGAAGGCCATGGATAACCTCAAGAGCTTCAAGTGTCGCATCTTGATCTCTACGGATCTGGTAAGTGTTCAAACTTAGAACGGTACAAACTTTTTACGGCATGTTACATTGTAGCAATTTTTCTGGAATTTATTAGCACGACTGGAAGTAGTGATACTTTTGTTTTGGAAGCAGATGTTACTGAAGTGGTAAATACCAGACCAGAGCAGTATTTTGTGTAATAATTAGGGCAGAGAGTTTATGGTTGCTAATCTTTTCTTTTGCATTTTTTATTAATATATTAATAGTTCACTAACTATAAAGAGTAATGCAGATAATATACAAGTGGATACACCAAGATTACAGGTTGTAGGAATTTAGTAAAAAGTAGCTATGAAAATCAGACATATATTGAGAAAGTCGTAAGTCTAACTTTAGGTGATCATTTTTTAAGAGAAGACTTATTGTTATTGTATCTCGTGATGGTGTAGCATTCTGTTAAGTAACAGGAGATAATCTTTGAACTCTTTGGAAGTGTGATAGAATAAGTGGTCCCGAATTTAGCTTATTTCTGAAAATAAATGATTTGACAGTCATCAAGATAAAATTCTAATTCTAATGGTTCATTTTTTCTTTTATTTCTTGTTAAAGATTGCTGTTTGCGTAAATAAATAACAGTTAAAAAACTGTAATCCTCTCGACGATCTTTTCAGGTTAACATTACGATGTCGTGTCCTGATGTTCTGGTGATATTACAACAGCTGATTAAAACCAGAATTTCAATGAATGCAAGATGCGAAAAATCTTTAAATTTTGGAAGTGTTCAAAACGTGAAGAATCTTTCACTAATATATTTAATATGTTTGGAATTCTAGATCTTCTGATGGCAATTTCCAACACATTCTTATATTTCAGTAAGGTTTTGTAAGGTTAACGTTTGTCCGTGCCACCTGCGAGTGATTACAGTGTACATCGTAGTTGTGATGTGTTTTTCCAGTCAATCAATCAATCATTTCTCATCACTTGATTACTGTAACATTCATACACAGAGATTTAGTTGGTGTGATGATGAGGCTGCTAAGACAAGTGTATCCCCTTTTGCGAATATAACTTTTCAAAGCAATATCAACAGTGGACTCGAGATATTTCAACAAAATATGAACTGAAAAGAGGAAGAAAGAGCAATGAAAGAAACCCCAAAATGATTACCAATTTCAGTAAATAAATCATATTAAATTGACCTAAATGCTAGAATTATCAGTAAAGGAACTATATAGCAGGTAAGCAGTTGTTATGCTTCCTACATTTTGTCCCGCTATGATTATTCTGCAGACGGCACGTGGCATTGATGCTGAACGTGTCAACCTCGTGATAAACATGGACGTTCCACGTGACTCGGAGACCTACCTACACCGGATTGGTCGTGCTGGCAGGTTTGGTGAGTTGTGTAAGAGATATACAGGTTAGGCATATCACAGAGGGTTTGGTGAGTTGTATTTTTTGTTGAAGTTCCACTAAATAAAATAATTAGTATAGGTAATGATCATGGTTTCAGTCGTGATATTTGGCATAAATACTGCGAGTTTGTCTACATAATTTACAAGCTGTTAGGCCAGTGAAATTTGGAGCAACTTTGAAATATCATGAGTAGTATATATGCCAAATTTTACCACACACAAATCATGCTATTATTTGTTTATACTAATACCTGAGGAATTTCTCCAGCAGCATGTGTTTATTTTGAGACTGCCATGTGCGTCCTTGTCATCTACGTACATTTAAAGGCGGGAAACTAGCTGGCGAGCACACGTTGTTTGATGGTGGAAAACTAACTGCATGGCGAGCTCACGTCACTTAATGGCGGGAAACTAGATGGCGAGCGCACGCCGCTTAGCTTAATGGCAGGAAACTGTAATGTTTCAAAATTACGCTGAAATGCCATATTTCTCGACCAACCAGATTGCAGAAATTTCTCAGGTAATGATATAAACTCTGAAAAAGACATGTTTTACTGTTGTGTGGAAAATAAAATGTTTAGTACCGTGGAGTTTTATCTTCCTTGGGATAGCTTTTATGAAGCCTACGTGACAGTCTGAGAGAGTAGAAAAGACAACAACAAGGGTTGCGTTATCGTTGCTTACACATCTTATATTTTAAGTTTAGTGTTATAAATTATGTCACTGACCATGGAGTTTTGTTTTGTGTGATTTGGTTATGTTTACTATTAAACAAATTAATAAGTGAAACACGTTAACCCTTTTTCTACTACACCTCGTTTTAAATAGACCAAGCATGTCCAAACTTTTGAACCAGTTGACAAAACTCTTTAAAGTTACCATTCATTTTGTTTGTCTCAAAGAGTAGATTCTGAAAATATTCATTTTTTAATGAAATTCAGAATTTGATAATTTGCATGAAGTTGGGAAAGGGTCAACACACTGATTTTAAGTATTGCACCGGGAACCACTGGTATTTTTTTTGTTTGGCTTTAGCAAGAGTTTTTTTTCCATTTCTCCCTGCAGTTATCGGTGTGAATACTTTGAATAAATACAATGAATGCTTTCTGCATTTAAGGGACTAGGGGTATAGCTGTTACGTATGTTGCCTGTGGAAAGGAGGAGAGCGAGTTTGCGGAAACAAAGAAAGGGGTGGGGGCCGACATTGATCCACTGCCAGGTAAGGATACCTTCGCTAAAACTATGTAAAAAGTAAAGGTAATGTATTACTTCGACAACGCGGAGAGTGGTTGCCCAAATCTCCCGAGCAAGGGGCTCCTATTTAAAGCGTTTCGAAGGTGTGCCCTTTACCCCCTCCCTCTGTTAATGCTCCGTTTTACGTATATTCAAAGCTCCAGCTGCACGGATCAGATGAAAGTCGAAACAGATGTTGAGATCACTGGAAATCAAAGTAGGGACCACTAGCTCATTAGGCAGCATACTAACCAACTGTGCCTGCTCCGGATGCTATATATACAGTAGTAACGCATGTATAAGAACCTAGATTTTTCCAACTTAGCCGAAATATATTCTTACAAAAATGATATTTTGTGGGATTTTAGGCTTTGTAAGAAAAGAAACAATTAACAAATTTAGTCCTCATAGGTTCTTATAAAAGGGTGGTTTAAAATGAAAAATTTATCCTAACAGGTTATTCAATTTTAAGTTCTTATACGTGGGTTTTTGCTATATTAGAAGACTTTAAGTTAAGTCAATGTACTTGATCTCAACAAGGATCCTAGAATATGCTGTTTCAATCAGTGTGTTGTATGATGCCCATCCCATCTTTCTCGCACTTTCTTCCATTATCTATGGGTGAGAACCTGACCACCTTGCTCCAATGGCCTTTTTGAGTGTAAGCTTAGCACGGTTGGTAGGATCTCTAACTGCCAACCAGGAGGTCCTGGGTTATGTTCAATATCGTCAGTGTGTGTGCGAGGTTAGCACGGTTGGTAGGATCTCTAACTGCCAACCAGGAGGTCCCGGGTTATGTTCAATATCGTCAGCGTGTGTGCGAGGTTAGCACGGTTGGTAGGATCTCTGACTGCCAACCAGGAGGTCCCGGGTTATGTTCAATATCGTCTGCGTGTGTGCGAGGTTAGCACAGTTGGTAGGATCTCTAGCTGCCAACCAGAAGGTCCTGGGTTATGTTCAATATCGTCAGCGTGTGTGCGAGGTTAGCACGGTTGGTAGGATCTCTAACTGCCAACCAGGTTGTCCCGGGTTCAATCTCCAGCCTGGTCGAGATTTAAACTTTGTGCGATCTTTATTCGCCCTGAAGAGAGACGTTAAAGGCAATCCCGGTGTTAGTAGTCTGATATCCCCTCTATAGTCAGTAGTGTTAAATGGACTATGACGATTATAAAGCGCATTTGAACATATTGATGTGAAATTTGCGCTATATATATAAATAAATGAATTACCATCTAGCTACAAGGGTTTCGATTTTGTGGACTAGCTTCTGGGATAATTATCTCGAATTGTAATTGTTCTGTTTGAGCTAGTTAGATGACGAATGCCTGCACACTTGTCCGAAAGATTTGGTTTATATGCCCTGAGCAAGACTTGAACCCGCATCTCCTTGGTCACTAGTCAGGCGTGCTATTCACTGCACCATCAGAACTCACCATGTTGGGAACACAACGAGTTAAAATGGTGAGTTCAGATAGCCGCGGGAATCCTGCGGGCCCAAGTTTTTTTTTCTTCATTCAAGGTGAATTTCCACAAATTGGCTTCCCATTGGGTCGCCGTATAGCATTAGCTGCAGGGGTTTCGATTCTGTTGACTAAGCTTCTGGGATAATTATCTAGTGACTAGTGACCAAGGAGACGCGGGTTCGAGACCTGCTCAGGGCATATAAACCAAATTTTTCGGACAAGTGTGCATTCGTCGTCTAACTATCTCAAACAGAGAATTACCATCTAAAGTCCGGAATCTAGAGAACATGTCATTCCTACTAATACTGTACCTTTATAATAGTTTTAAAACATTCAACATCCTAGACCTGTGTTTCTGCACAGGTTAGATGGAAACTTGTACCCGGCATGTGAAGCATTTATTTCCGAAGTTATTTGTAAGATTGTACAGCCGAATAGATCTGTTTGTTTATAGTATATAGACGCTTTTCGAATATGATCAACTTTTGTATCAAGCAAGACCCCGTTTTGATAGTTTAATTGAGACAAGAACATTCCCTCTTTCATTAATAACTATGTTTAACGTAATTTACAGACCACATTCCCGAATCTTTTTACGACAACAAGACTCTAGAAAGTGAAGATGAGTCTTCTGTACGGATGGCAGGTAGCGTGGTGGAACTGTCGATCTTGAAGCAGGACAGTGGTATTCACAGTGAGATAGAAGGCACTTCTGCAGTTAGGAGTGACACCCATTGCTCCAGCGACAACAAAGCGGAATCGTTTGATTTAGGAACTGAAGAGAAAACCGAAGGCAGCGCAAGTTTAGATGATCTTTTGAACGGCAAGCTGCATATCAACGAGGAACTTCAGTCTACTGATACCCAATTGAACACTGAAAATGGTACAAAATCCTCTGCTGAATGTCTTGTGAATGGCACTTGTAACGAAGAAGTGTCGAGTCCTAGTAATCTACCAATAACTGGTCATCATACTTCCAAGGACCTTCTGCAGTGTTTTGATGCAGTCGATGCTCAACCTGTTGCAGCTAAAATGTCGGAGAACAACTCTGACTGCAAAGTAGAACATCTTGTGAATTCAAAACCGGAATGCAATCGTAATAGCTCAGGCGATAACAGCTTTGATCAGGAAAAAGAGCTGGTTGGCGATTTTGTAAGGGATCACGGATATAATATCATTGATGTAGAAATTGTAGCTGTACTTAATAGTAAAGAGGGAATGACCATTGACACGGAGCAAAAACGGAGGTCCTCAAACGACCAAGAACAGTTGCATGTTGGCCTTACACCCATTGAAATGATGGACACCAGCTTCGGTTCAAGTTTGGAGTATAATCACAACGAAGGCAAGAGATTTTGTAGTGAAGGTGCAAGCGACGAATGTTTGCTTTTTAAATCGGACACTGCTAATAACAGCGACTCAGATACACAAGATGAGACATTGAGCGGTGAGTGTAAGGATTTCACTTGTAACAGCAACTTTAAAGGTAAAAAGCAGCATCCACTTAACAATCCCTTGGACACTAACTTAACACTTTCAAAGAATATCCCTGAAACAGCGGGTTGTAGCAGGAGTGAAACAAGATTTGAGAGACGTACTGAAAACACGGAGTACGGAACAATTAATTGCCTTCCTGACCACCAATTGTTGTCAGGTGTTGAAGGGAAAGCTGACTTATCCTTACCTACACCTGACGAGTTTAACGAAGCCTTTGAGAAGTATATTCAATCGCCATTTCGTAAAATCGTGGATCAGAAGGGATCATTAGAATCTGGGTTTCCTATAGAAGAGATGAGAAAGAATGAAACAGATAACAGGAACAGTGGACTTGGAAACTCGATTGTTTTACTGGAACCCGAATTTACTTGTAAAGGAAAAGGTAATCCTAAAAGTAACAACATTGACAATTCCGAGGAGCTGAGCGAGGTAATGCCAAAACAACAGAGAAAGCCCGAGAAATTGCATGGATTACACAACATGTCGCCATTATCTAAAGAAGATCAAGAGACAAGACAACGCCCTTTAGATGTTTCCTTTCTGCATAGTGAAAATAGATTTTCTTCTGGTGGTCGAGTGACTAATAGTGAAGTTCGTCCTGCCACTAGGCATACTGAAGATGGGGTGTATCAAGAAAAGCAAGAGGTGTGTGTCAAGAACTACTGTAGTCAGTCGGAGGCCAGTAGGAGCCAAATCAAGGAAGGTTCTAAGCAATCTTTAAGAGTAACAAGTTGTGGTAGGAATTATACAGTTCTTGATAACCATGTAAACACCGAAGCACCTGACTGGGGACAAACTGGGACTGTAGAAAAAGCTCACTTGGATTCTTGCAAACCACTGTTGGAGAGTGATCACCCTCACAGTGTATCAAATGCAAGACCGGTTGTTCACATAGTAGAGCCACCAACCACAGGGCAATATTCTGGTTGTGATGCTACATCGTATCCCTATACTTATGGATCAATATCAGAATCAGCCAGTAATTGCGAATGTGTGGAGGCTGCACAAGGAATTGAAGGCTGCTGTGCAACAGATTTGGTCACTGATTCCTTACACACAGACTGTTACCACAGCAGGTTATATAGTTGGGACCTCTATAACACTGTAACAGAAGATCCTTGGACTCGAGCCTGGCAAAACGCTTATCAAAGGCAGTGCGACTTCATCGCACACTTTGGTCGCAGCAACAGAAACTACAAACGTCATTGGCGATAAATCAATGAACTGGTTGTCTTATTCAATACAATAAGCCAAATGAAAATTGACCGTCTTCTTGTTCAAATGAGTGTAGACTTTCTTGACTTTCACTTTATCTTGAAAAACTCGTTAACAGCATGCTCAGGTGTTGTTTCACCTACCAATACTCAAACACCAGAAACTCGGTTTGCTTTTTTTGTTTCACGGTCAAATGAACTCGTTCTACCATCTTTTAAAATATTTCTTATGCAGAAAATTCACTTCGTGCAGCTGCCAGTGTCCCACAGCTACAAGAATTATTTTCATGTTTGCGAGGCTAGAGTACAGATCTTTGCTGCTTCCCACAAGAGTGGAATGAACTGATGAAGGAGTTCCAGAATAATTCTCGACCTTCAGGAAAGAAGCTCTGGATAAATCATTACAGCTAATATCTCACAAAATTTAAGACTTTTTCTAAGACCCAGTTGTGAAAAATTAAGACCTCTAGAAGTTTCTTCAATTTTGTTCCAAAGTTACTACACAGCCAAACGTATGTATGTGACTTTCAACTTCTGTTCCAACATGCAGCAACAGTTTTAGCATAAAACAAGGAAGTTAACGCCTTGCGTAACGTATGTCACTTCTAACAACTGCTGCTTGCATGAAAACTTCTTTGATACAACCTTCAAACGTTGACCACGAGAGACGATGAATTCTTTGAATAAGATTTAAGACCTTTTAAGACCTCAAGGATAAGCAAATTTATTACATTTTTATGGCCTTAAAAATACAAAATCGAAAAGACCTCTTGAGATTCCCCAGGATCCCTGTCTTAACCGTCAAATATAACCAATATAACCCTTTTAAAGATGATTACCCAACAAACTAAAGAGACCGTTTTGACCTCGAAGATTATGTAGCAACTCTAGATCTTACCTCATAAAGCATTGCTAACTAACTCTTGAGAATTTACTGACCTTCGATTACTAATGAACTCTGGAGCAACTCTTGACTCTTCAAACATTACCAACTACCTCTGGGAAATAGTATTGGCCGTCGACTAAGAATGACCCCTGGAGCAAAACCTGACCAACTGGAGAAAATACTTGGATTACTACTGAGGGTTCGCACGCTTTTGGACAGTTATAATTCAAGGATTTTCAAGGCCGTTTTTAAGGTTTTCCAGGCTCATAATATTTGTATAGGTAATAGCATGGTTTGTAGTGGTATTTGGCATAAATACCACGAGTGATATTTCAAAGTTGGGTCTTCGTAATTTCACGAGCCGTTAGGCGAGTGAAATTTGGAACAACTTTGAAATATCATGA
>JANSTR010155717.1:0-17974 GCA_025434805.1 Antipathozoanthus remengesaui
GTCGCGACCAAAATTTTTGACAGTAGCGACTGGAGCTACGGGAGCGATTCTTAGGTTTCCATATAATCGCTGCTGTCGCTGAATAATTTTGGTCGCGACGGGAGCGACGGGAGCGATTATATGGAAACCGAGCTTTAGCCATTATGTTCGACTGTAGCTATTATGCAAGACTGTAGCTGTTATGTTCGACTGTAGCTGTTATGTTCGACTGTAGCTGTTATGTTCCAATGTACTGTAGCTGTTATGTTGGACTGTAGCTGTTATGTTGGACTGTAGCTATTATGCTCGACTGTAGCTGTTATGTTCGACTGTAGCTATTATACTCGACTATAGCTGTTATGTTCGACTGTAGCTGTTATGTTCGACTGTAGCTGTTATGTTGGACTGTAGCTATTATGCTCGACTGTAGCTGTTATGCTCGTAGTTAATTTGCAGAGAAAATTTTTATTTCTGCTTTATTATACAGACGCAATTCGCACATAATACAGCTTCTTAAAGTTTGTAGTTTCTTCATGAAACTCTTTCCTTGAACTTCGTTTTACGCACAGCGGTGGCTAGTCAGTATTGAGTATAGATATAAAAACGTAATACCATGGCCCTATAATATTGCTACCAAAAGGCTTTATATGCCGGCAGAATACCTGATGCTTGAACCTTGACAGGAACTGAAGTCAGTCGAAACGATATAATTATTTTAGCATTTTAGGGCCTAATTAAAAGTTACTGAATTTAAATCTACGTTCAAATAACTTTGTAGGCCTTTGTAATACTAATTAAGTTTATTTTTGTTGTCAAATATCCTCAGATTGAAGATATGCCTGAGGAAATGGATAAATTTGAAGATGTTTCCAAACTTCCTGGTTTCAGACATTCCGCAGACCTCATAAAAGAAACAGGTTTGTTACACTACAGGGTATATCATAGCATAACCTTGTGTGATTTTTAATTCCCCCTAACAGCTGCTATTCTCTCCGTTTCCAAAAGCATGGGGTTGGGTGAGATTAACAAGTTCGATGAATATCCGTCACATACTTTCAAACACACTAACTAAATACTTCGGTCCTTGAATACGCAGTTAGTTGCTCAATCGTGTTTCAGTAACCACAACAGCTAACTTTATAGAGATACTGGATATGTACAGCTAATTTGGGGACACACAGAGTATCAGAAAAATGGGCTATCATGTGTGTTCGTGTTTAAATATCTAGATCAAGGTCAAAATAAATGCACAGGTTTGCAAATATGTAACGTTTTCAAACGTCAGGATTGAAAAATAAAAGTTAAGATTCATATATTCAAAAAACGAAGATTCGTGTCTGACATCGCGATATGCAATACAAGATAATAATCTTGACATGACTAATATAGATAAACATTCGAAAATATTCCAAATAATATACGGAGAATAAGTGAACTTAAGATTTTTATTTCCCCTCAATATTTTCGGAGAGTTCAGAAAGTTACTTGCTGAACTCGGCTGAAGGTCTTGTTTACACTGAGACCGGTTTCTGATCCTACTCTTAAGATTATCCTATCGCTGGTGTGAACTCCCTTGGAAAATTTTCAGTTTTGTACATGTTATACAACAGTGCATTGCATGGCGTCGACTTTTTTTTCATTCACAATACTTTTGTTCAGGAGTGAGCCCGAACGATTATTTCCCAATGGTAGATGCCTACAGCCACAAGGCTCCGATGATTGATTCAGAAGTCTACATGCAGTGGATCTACAAACAGGTCAGATAGAAAACATTCTGGTGATGGTTATGGCTAGGTCGGGAACTCCCAAATTGCTCTGGAAACCAACTAGAAACACGAACTAGACTCGCATTTCAAATATTTAACCTTTCAGTCCCAGCCAGGTTATAACCGTGTGTTTTCCCCTTATATTATGAACACGGAATTGTTGTTTGGTTATTTAAGAGAGTATAACAATTGCTCATATACAGCAAACTATTTTTAATCATATTAAAATATGAAAAACAGAATCCTCCAAACCTTTCTACAAAGATGCTATAGTCATAGATACCGTTTAAGGGAATTCAGCAAGATCTGTGGTGTCACTTGTGGTGTTTGCGGCTGAAAGGGCAGAGTAGGATAAAGCACTTGCTAGATAGGAAAATTCTCCTGTTCCTTAATGCCTTCTTGTTTAGTAAACTGTTTCATGATCATTGCCGGACTGTTTGGAGTAACACTTCCACATCTAACTTGAAAAAGCTGCAGTTAGTCCAGACTTTTGCTGCTACGTGACTCACTCACGTCTTCGGTGCTCGTTACACTTGGCGCTTTCTTGTGTCTGTCTATGAAAAATCCACGCACTGAGACAGAGCCAGAATTTGTGTCTTTGCAATATGTTCTGTACCGACACAGCCATGAAACAAGATGCCATCTGTCGCTTTTCAAGTCTGAAGGTTTGAACGATAAATGCTGAAAGTTTGAGTACCTAATCAGAGCGAGCGAGCAATGCAATTCAGTGATTTTGTATCGGTACTAGTTCCTATTAACGCAGTCTGCATACGGATTAAAGCGTTTTGTTTTAGAAAATAATCCTAAATAACGCGCGCTCTGATTGGCTGCAAATCTATTTTGACGTCACATAACATGAAAAACTGGTAAATGCACTTTTTTCTTTATGGTTATTTTCTAGAAGGGGTAAAACAGTATTGCTTGTGTTTCTAGAAAATAATATAATACGCTATGACTCGAAAAGCAGAGAGAAACTCAGCTTCGCCTCGTTTTCTATCAACACTTTACTCGTGCCCACTTACGTCATAGCGTTTTATATTGTTGTCTAGAAACACGCGCGATGCTGTTTTATTCCCTTAACAAAAGGCGTAGGTTACAAGCTGCCAAAGTAAGCCAGGGAAACAGAGATGGTAAATTGACCAAACACAAATTGCACTTGTTTCGTTTTGAAGTTTTTCTAAGAGTGTACTCTTCAAAATGCTATTACCGATAAGGTATTTTAGAAACCAGCCCACAATCCTTGCCTGTTTATATATATACTTATACATTTTTCCCTTCAAATCGGAAAACTCATAATCTAATATGTATATATTTTTCAGATTCGAGCTAAAGGGGCTCGATTGGTCAATGGGGAGATCAAAGGGATTCTAAAGGACCAAGTAGAAGAGCTGAAAAAGACTTACGGGGCGGATATTGTCGTTAACTGTACTGGACTTGGCGCGAGAGAGTTGGCAGCGGACAATGCTGTCTATCCTATCCGAGGTTTGAACTAAGTTAGTTTAAAATATCAAAATAATGGACAGCCAATTTA
This sequence comes from Antipathozoanthus remengesaui, assembly GCA_025434805.1. Taxonomy (NCBI): domain Eukaryota; kingdom Metazoa; phylum Cnidaria; class Anthozoa; order Zoantharia; family Parazoanthidae; genus Antipathozoanthus; species Antipathozoanthus remengesaui. The sequence continues at coordinate 3,277 of JANSTR010155717.1, forward strand.
TCGGATCTACAATTGTTGCGAGCACTTTAAAAATGTGCAAACGTACCACCAAACAGTTACATACTTATGCATAGCCCAATAACACACAAAAATAGGAGAGAAAAGTAACTACTCGCCAAGCAAGACCAAGCGCCGCATATATAAAATCGGCAACGCAGCATCACATGATACAGTATCACCCATCTCCATGAAATCACCAATAGGATCCCTATACTGTGTGTAATTTTCTACAACTGGCTTCGGTTCCATTAAATCCTATACCAGTTGTAGAACATTTTAGCCACACCACCACGTGAGCACAGTTGCTGTCATGAAGACTCTCAAATAAAGCACAACAATTTCCACTTGCGCTTCAATCACTATATTTAAGAACCTTCACGTAACCATTTTCGTACACATCAAAGTCCACCTACATTCGTTCTATGTTCGTTCGTTCTGAATTCGTTCTGAAAATCATCATCCATGTACAATACATTTTAAAAGGCGATTGACATCACTAATTGAATTCTCGAATAACAAAACATTGCGCATAGAGTAAACACTAAATGTTGACAGTTCATTACACTCCCCAAATTGACTCACACTCAGAGATCAATTTCTAAAGGTAAATAGTTCCTTCAGTAATACTGTCAGTTTCAATTTAAAAGTTCTCAAACGGTATCGAAATATTTACAAAACACACAGTTCGCTCAAACATCAGCCTTCTCACGTCTCAAAAGCTCCCCAATCACTGCCGCAGCCCTGCGACTACGGGTCTGAGACTCAGGCTCAACGTTCACTTGAGTAACAGGGGTGTCCTTTGGCTTTGGTTTATTAGCGCGCACCTCCAGCGGAATCAAATGTTCAATCACTCTTCTCAATGTCTGTGGCTTCAATGATTTGTCAGTAGTACGGACAATCGCAGCTCTTATTTTCCCATCACGCCCTGGCAAAAGTTCCTCAACAGTTGCTAGTTTCCAGAATGATATAGAGGTTGAATCGTTTCTCAGCACAACAACATCACCTACAGAAATAGGCGAAGAGTTCGACTTCCGTTTCGATCGTTGAACAGATACATTCTCCCGTAAATTTAGCAAATATTCCTGTCTCCACTGTTTAGAAACTCGCTGTAACAAATTTCTCAAGTGTTTGTGCCTCCTCGTGAGGGTTTGAAATGTGCTCACAATCTCAAAATGAGCAGAGTTTGGCATCGTTGTGATTTGCCGTCCGTAAATCAAGTGTGACGGAGTAAGAACGCTAGACATCGGGTCTTCATCATCATAAACATAAGTGAGGGGTCGAGCATTTATGACTCCCTCGACCTCAATCAAAATAGTGTTTAGTTCCTCGAAGTTCAACGTGGCTCTACCGAGTGTCTTTCTAATTGATTTCTTTACACTTTGAATTAAACGTTCCCAAAATCCACCCCACCACGGGGCTTTCTCGACAATGAATTTCCATGTGACACGATTTTCAGCCAGATACTGCTGAACTTCCTGTGCCCTGGCAATTTTGACAATTTCCTTTGATGCAGCCTTGTAGGTCTTAGCATTGTCTGAAATCAAAGTGACCGGTAAACCTCTTCGGGCAACAAATCTCCTGAATGACTGTAGAAATTGGCCCACAGTAAGTTCTCGTGTTAGCTCTAAATGTACTGCACGGGTCGACGCGCAAGTATACAAACAAACGTAAGCTTTACCTGTACAATCTTCTGTCGTGTCAACATTCGAATTCGATTTGTCCTTACTCTTGGAGCCATTGAAAATGTACAAAGGTCCCGCAAAGTCTAGTCCAGTATGAGTAAAAGGAGGGTCGTCGCTTACTCGTTCATCCGGTAAATCTGGAGACGGTGCAGGCCTGTAAGGATATCCCTCGATTCTGCGACAATTGACGCACTGACGCAACACTCTTTTCACAGCCGCTCGACCTCGTAAAATCCAGTATCTTTCCCGGATGATAGTTACAGTGTCCCTTACTCCACAGTGCTTCGATTTCTCATGAGTATGTACAATGAGCAAATCAACAAAAGCGTGGTCGTGTGGCAACAGAACTGGGTTCTTACTTTCTGTTGTCAAAGTCGAGTTGTTTATTCGGCCTTTACACCGGATAATGCCATTGTCAAAATATAGACCAAATTGTCTCACACGCGCAGGAGGAGTCGTTTGACAGTTCTCGGCGAGATAAACACTCTCTTCTGTAAATGACTTATATTGAACTTCCTTGATCCACAGGCTCTCTGCAATTTCAATTTCCGAAGCAGTCAGTTCGGTTTCGATCGACAGTTCAGTTCTCTGAACACGCAACTTTAACAACTTGACAAATTTCAAACAATAGGCGGTAACTCGAAGCAACTTTGACAATGAACTGAATTTGTTGATCTCGATAACATTTGACAGTCCACTTGAAACAGTTTGATCTTGATTTAACAGTGAGTAGGTAACACGAGGCGGGGATTTCATCATTTCCTTCAATACATCATCCTTCTTGATTTTCTCTTGAGCGAATCGCGGCCATTCACTTTTCGGTTTGCTGAGAAATGCCGGTCCATTCCACCATAAGGAATTGTGTACAAGTTCGGGGCCGGAAATGCCACGTGAGGCTAAATCCGCAGGGTTCAATTCTCCAGGACAATGGTCCCACTTATCTTGAGCAGTGAGTTCCCGAATTTCTCGCACGCGGTGTTGAACATACTGTTTCCATGGTTTGTCATTCAAAATCCAGAATAACACGGTACTTGAATCAACCCAGAAGGTTGTGTTACACAAGTCCGACAGTTTCAGTGATTCTCTAACAGTGTTCGCAAGTCTCGCAAGAATAGTTGCTCCCAGTAATTCCAAACGTGGGATTGTTTGTTCTTTGATCGGCGCAACCTTTGTCTTTCCAGCAACAAGTTTGACATCAACACGTCCATTTGTGTACTCACTCCTGACATAAACCAGAGCCCCATAGGCTTTCTTTGAAGCATCACTAAAGCAATGGAGTTGTACATTGACAGGTTTACTGTCAAAATAACAGCGTGGTACGCTAACACTCCCCAGCGCTTTCAGATCCATTAACAAATCGTTCCATTGCTTCAAGTAACTCCCTTGCAACACGTCGTCCCATCCTATTTTGTCCACGCAAAATGATTGAAATAAACATTTCAAAGTTATGGTGAAACCGCTCAACAGACCAAGCGGATCAAAAATCTCTGCTGACACCTTTAACACTGATCGCTTTGTCACAGGAAGCGACTTAGCATATTCAATTATCTCGTCAAAATTGAACAAGAATTGGTCTGTTTCAGTGTTCCACAAAGTACCCAAAACCTTGACGAGTTCGTCATTTTTAAAATTGTTTGCAGTCGAGTTCACAGGCCCAACAGTGGCCTTCGCAAATGATTCATCTTCCTCTGAAACAATCTCCTGTTCAGTGTTCTTAGGTTTAGGTTCCTCGGCGTTGATGATAGAAATCAGTTCCTTAGAATTAGAATGCCACTTGCGCAAATTAAATCCTCCTTCGCCCATAATTTGTTTAGACTTTCTGTAGAGTGTCAGTGCTTTCTCAACACTGTCCTCTCCAGACAAGAAATCATCAACATACAAAGACTCCTTGATTTGCTGAACAAGCTGTGAATATTTGTTCTCGTAAGTGTTCAAATGGTGCTCAATTGTAGCACCCAGAATGGCAGGTGATGGACGTAAACCAAACACCAATGAACAAAATCTCAGTTGCACAATCTCCGAGTTCAAAACAAATGGATCCTTTAGCCACAATAGACGAAGCATATCTCTGTCAACTTGGTTAATTCCGATCATCAAAAAAGCCTTTTCAATGTCACTATTTACTGTTACTAAATGAGAACGAAATTTCACGAGTACGTCCATTAACTTCGGAATGTAATTAGGTCCAGTTTCTAACAGATCGTTGATTGAAAGCGTTTGTTGCGGCTCCTTCGCCGAGCCATCGTAAACAACACGTAACTTTGTTGTTTCCCGGTCCTGACGCACAACAGCGTGATGTGGCATAAAATGAACATTCTCCAGTTCAGACGTTTCTTCAATAGGTACTCTTTCAATAATCCCTTTCTCGAGTTGATCGTTCATAATATTGTCATATTCCTGCAACAGTTCAGGGTTCTTGCGCAGTTTATACTGCATAGATTTCAAACGGTTACGACATAGATCATAGTTGCTAGGAATTGCTGGTCGGTCCTTCTTCCACGGCAATTTAACCTCATACTTGTCTCCTGTCCTTCTAATTTCCCTCGGAAACACAGGCTCAATTTCGTCACAATGTTGTTCATTCCAGTTACAGATTCCAATCGATTCAGTCTCCCAAAATTGTTTGAGAGTGTTTGTTAACTCATCATTATCACGTTCCACAAAATCAATTTCTTGTACGTCGCCAGAAATAATCAAGTTCGATACAGTTGTAGTTGGGTTCGCCGAATCGTACAATGGGCCTGACAAAAGCCATCCAAATTTACATTCAATTGCTGTCGGGCCACAATCACCGCGAATCGTTTCGCCCGAAACAATGTCCCAGTAAAAGTCCGATCCGATCAAAACATCAATGGTATCGTTTTCACTGCTATCAGTCAAATGGTCTGCCAACTGCAGTCCCTCGAGATGCGGGAAACTAGCAGTTTCCACTTTGTTACGCAGCGGCGTACAAATTACAGGAAAACTGACAGCATTGATTTCAATTTCCTCGTCGTTACGATTCAAAAGTCGCAAATGTACAACATCACAGTTTTCTTTGCGGTACTTGTTTTCTCCAAACGTGTTTAAATGCAAAGTCTCGGATTTCACGGGCCTGAGTTTTAAACGCGACTTCAAACTGTTCGTAACGTAGGATCGCTGACTCCCACTATCAAACAGGATACGTACGTTCGTCGATTTAGTTCCATCGGTGTTTTTAGCAACAGCTCTTGCAGTTTGTAGCAAAACCGTACTCCCTCTTTTCATAGTTGTTGTTGTTTTTACATGTTCGGTGGCACTCACTTTATCTGCGGTTTCCTTTGATCGACCATCTTTGGGGGCGTTCCCTTGCTTATCAGTCCTCGATTGCGCAGCTTGCAAGTTACAAATGGATTGATGGTGGCGAGCTACCTTGTTACATTTTCTGCAAACCTTTGTATTGTTCTTACATTCAAACGACCGGTGTCCTATAGATAGACAAATGTAGCAACGATTTGACCGACGCAAAATATCCTGACGTTGTCGAATATCTGTAACATTTTCACACGACGCAGAGTAATGGGTTCCGTTGCAATAGACACACTTCGGTCGCATTCCTGTATCGTGAAAAGAAACAAACGAGCTTGTTGTTGGTTTCTCGTTGTAGGAAGTTCGTTCAGCCCTTTTTACTTGTTCGGTCGCCGTTTTGATCCTTTCGCTTGCCTCTCTCGCCTGTATCTCAGTCTTTAAAACTTCCATCAGATCCTCGATGTTCCAAACTTCTGACGTAGTTCTCCTTGATACGTGTACCCGCACTTCACTGGGTATTTTGGACATAATTATTGGGATTAACAGACTCCTGTACTCGCTTGCGGACACACCAAGAGAGGCCAAACCTCGTGTGTGTACATTTATCTTGTCGAAAAGCGTTCGTAACGAACTCGCCTTGTCGTTCACACATGCGGGGATCTTGAGCAGCTCGTCCATGTGTGCACTGATAATCATTTGCTTGTTGCCGTAACGTTCCTTCAAAATCGAAATAGCCTCGTGATAGTTTGCGCTCGTGAGCGACAAACCTTGAATCGATTGGGCCGCAGAGCCCTCCAGTAGTCCCTTTAAGTAGTGAAACTTATCGATATCGCTAACGTTTCCATTCGTATGAATAGCTGAATTAAAAGAGTCCCAGAAACTCAGCCATTTCGTTACATCGCCGCGAAACTTGGGCAGTTCGATCTTCTGTAATTTCGGCTTCGTAGCCGCCTCGCTCCCTTTGCTCCCCACATAAACTTGTGGTTCACTGTTGTCCGAGCTCGTGCTCGGACTCGCATTTGTTTCGACAAGACTGCCTTTTCCTTTGCCAGAGCTCGTGCTTTGGCTCGCGTTGTTTCGACTTGCCCCTTCGATTTTTGTTCTGTACTCGAGTAGCTTTCCGTAGAAGTTTTCCGATTCTTCTATTTCGTCCGATACAATTTCAAGCTCGCATAGTTCAAGAATCTTTTCGTCTAGTCCCTTCAAAGTGTTAGATTTGCCTTCTAACTGTTTGTCAATAACGTATAGACGCTCGTAGTCCACATCTTGTTGTTTCAAAATATCGTCTGCTTCGTTGCACAACTTCGTTACAACTCCCCTATTCCCTCGTCGAATCGACCTTAGTCTCGCTAGCTGTTCTTCTGGCATTTTTCGTCTATAAACTCAGAGCCCCACGTTGGGCGCCATGTCATGAAGAGTCTCAAATAAAGCACAACAATTTCCACTTGCGCTTCAATCACTATATTTAAGAAACTTCACGTAACCATTTTTGTAAACATACATTCGTTCTATGTTCGTTCGTTCGTTCTAATTCTGAATACGTTCATCTATGTACAATACATTTTAAAAGGCGATTGACGTCACTAATTGGATTCTCGAATAACAAAACATTGCGCATAGAGTAAACACTAAATGTTGACAGTTTACACCAGCGGTCTTGACTATAGTTTTACAAGTTGTCCTGTTGTGGTTCATTAGGGTAGCTTTCAGATGGTGGACCTTTCACTCGCAAGTGCTTGAATTCATAAGTCTTGTTAAGTTTTACTGGGTTGATATACAGTTGGTTCTGTTTGTGTACTGCTGATAGATTTATGATTGCATGAAGTGAAGTTGTTGTAGATAATCTTATCAGCTTAAGTTTTGTTCGATTTTCTCCAGAGTTGTAATTTTCGTTTGTCTTTCAATCATGATGCTTTCTGTTGCATATTCGTTGGTACTTCCAAAATGTTTTATCTTGTCCTGACGTTTAAAGTGTATCATCCCATGAAATTCAGACCTTTTTTTTGAAAGAAACGGACACCACGTAATAATATAATAATAACAACAAAAACAGAAGATTGTTACAGGATGTTTATACTATACTATGGGTAATAGTACAAAAATATTCATACTAGGTAATAATGATGATGATGTTAGTGATAATAGCAATAATAATAATATGAACAACGATAATAACTAGTGAAATTAAAACAACTCTTTTCTGATCGGTTTGATTTATTTACGAGAGATACAGAATGTATGTATCGTTGTAAAGAATCTGTTAAGAGGAGCGGTACTGTTGGCTAGTTCAGACCAGATTTGACAGTTGGGAATCCTGGCTTCTGATTGGCTAATGATGACATCATCGATTTCAATATCAATCAACAATGGTCCAAACTAATCGATGTGATGACATTTTGGTGACGTCATCACCTAGTATAGACTAGATTTGACGGTTGAAAATACCGATTCAAATTTGAGAGTAAGGGAGACAAACCAAAAAAGGAGAAGTGAGTAGTGGGTATTAGATGTGTCAAAGAAAACTGCTTCAGCAATTTACAGAACTTGTCTCAAGTGCTTCAAGGATAATCAGGACAATGCTTCTCTGTTGCCCCTACCATAGTATGAGATATTTGATTTATGTTTGTTTCCTAATTATAGAGGGGACTTAAATTGAACATAAATAAATTCAAACAACATGATTACCAGATACTATTTTGACGTTATTCAATTATTGGACTAATTTCGTTTATGCCTACTCTTTACAGTTATTTAGTTTAAGCCTGGTTCCCATACGATCTGTAACAATCGGCGATGGTCTGCGGCACAGTCGGTGACACTGTCTGCGTCATGTTACAGACGTATGGGAACATTCTACACAGCATCTGCTACGGTCGGTCGAACTTAAACTCGAAAGTAGAACTTGGTCCTACTTTCCCGACCTTTGCGATCTCGCCGATCACGGACAGATTTTAATGGAAACGCTTGTCTGGGATGGTCTGCAGTAATCGGCGACATACCATTGTTCCTATTGGAACACGTGTCAGTGCTGCCCAATCAGAATTTAGAAAAAAGTTTGCAACAAACACAAATTCAAACAATGGCGGCCAGTTCAAGCAAGATTAAGCGTGTGGAAGAAAGCGTGGAAGAAATGGAGAGTGTTGACACCGAGACCTTGATGAATTGCATCCAGAACTATCGATGTTTGTATGATAAGGGCTGCAAAGATTATAAAGTGCCACTTAAGAGGAATGCTTGGAAAGAAATCAGTGCGAAGTTGGGGCTCCCAGTTTAAGAAGCAACAAAGCGGTACAACAACATCCGCATAGTTTTCTCCAAGTACATCAAGCACATGACCAGCACAAGATCTGGATCTGGAAAAAGCAATGCTCCAGAACTAATAACAGATATGGAACTTCTGAGGTGGCTCATCATGCACATCAAGCACCACTGAGGCACAACAAAACTCAAATGAAGGAAAACCGACGAGTTGTCAACACTTGGAGAGGAAATCACAGTAGATTCAAATGCCAAGGAGTCCGAAGAAGGTATTGATCAACATGACTTAAAGACTTAAAGACTTAAATAGTATTACCTAAACTAGCTGTTAAGCTAATGCTAGCTGTTAAGCTAATGACCAAATGTATTTGGATGGTAATGTGCACAGTATTCGAATTGCAGATGACAAGTCTCATGAGAAAGACAGCCCTATCAGTGCAAATGATTCAAATTCTGTCGTAAGTCTCGAACATGGATCAAATTTTGCTTTCGGCTCATCCATCCCAATATCTGCCTCAGGACGCTTCTTACAAGCCAAAACGAAAGGTAAAGAAAGCTGCTAAGAAAATATTTACAAGTACCCCAGTGAGCAAGAAAAGATCTTGGACAAAAGTTCAAAAGCCAACGACTGTTGACGACATGGACAGACAATTTGTAAAAACTATGAACAGTATCCAGAAAGTCATTGGTAATTCGGAAGCAGCCACAAAACCAAGAACGAGTAGAGAGGATGATGACGATGACAAGCATTACTGTTTCAGTCTTGTTGGGCAACTGAAAGCCTTAGAGCCTCAGTTTAAGTCAATGGCTAAGATGCAGATTATGAAAGTATTCAATGACATTAAATGGATGAGAGCCTCGCAGCAACAGCAATTTTTCAGTGATTCAAGATATTCAGATGGCCAGCCACAGGTACAATTGCCAAATACCGGTACCTATACTCCGTATCAGGGCCCACTTTACCAGTTACCACTACAAGTACCACAACCTACAACTTCTGCAAACTATCAAGGGGAACACAGAGGTTTTGTTCATGAGCTCATGAATAAAGAAGAAGTTGAACTGCCCTTGTAATTATTTTTGAGTGCCCATTCAGATAAACACAACAATCACATGGTTAATGCACGCAGAGTATTTTATTATATGCAAGCATAACCTAGTTTTCTGGGGCAACATATATTTTTACTGCCCATGTTTTAATAAACTGAAAACAGGAGTTGGAAGCCAGCAAGCTAGTGAAGTGGGCATTGCTTTTTTATTTCCTTGATGTTATTGCAAAGTAAAAGACACTTTGCAAATTGCCACTGGTGCAAGAGTCCTCAAAGATAACATTGCATACCACATACTATATCAGAAACATTGCAAATGCTTATTTGTGCATTGACATTTTTGAAGGCCTTTTTTAATGCAAGATTTTGAAATCTTGACTCATCACTAACAAAATTTTATAATACTATAAAGTATTAAAATGGTTGAAGTTAATGAAAAAATATATTAGAATTATGAATACAGTACAATTGTTGAAAATGATATTAATATAATGTTGAAATAGAACCATCATGTTAACCGTACAGTCCATCATCAGTTCAATAAGCATCCTGAATTGACTAGGGTGAAATGTGGTATTTTTATTAAAGGAACTTTAACTCCTGATAACTTTAACCTTTTCCAGTTCAGATGAAAAATTCCATCGATATTTCCAGCACTTTATAAATTTTGCATTAAGGCAATGTTTCACCACAGCTTCTAACATGCTGAAGTTGCCAAGGAACTGAACCTTCTGGACTGTCGAAGAATTCCTTAAACAACTCTCGTGTTTCGCCTGCATCTAGTGTGTAATTATTGCTGCCTGTAGTTGTATACAGCAAGGATGAACAAATGACATTTTTGCTGTACACTCAGCAGTGCAGATTTGAGAGTTGTTATACCTTTTTCTTTATCGGTTATGTTTTGCCTAGGTTGACAATATTTGCCGTATTTTGTACCTTTCATGTTTTTGATCTCCAGTGTATAAGTATGTGAAGGTATTTTTCTAATTGGTCTGTATTATAGAACAGCTTTACAGATTTTTTGTCTCAAACAACCTGATGTTCTTATGTTCGAATTTCATTTTCCCCGAAATCAAATTGATAAAGGTGTAAATAAATTTATTTGTTCGGCTTTCTTTAAGCCTACCTCGGACAATGTCCCAGCACTGTCTGGGGCAGGTAGCATAACATACCGCAGACACTATAGATGGTGTGTTTCCATTTGACTGCGGCACTGGAGAATGATCACGGCAACTTGAACCTTGTGACCTTTGCCGCTTGGAGTTAGAAGTGAAAATGTCCGTGCTAAACGTAAAGATATTGCTAAATTGTCAGCTCGCTCTCATTGTTTATATGAAGCTATGGCATAGAACGAACTTGCTTACCACATCCTTCAAGGCGTTTTTTTCAGAGGCCTGCAATCTACAGTTGCATGTTTTGTCATACAATACCCTGTACTGTTGTGTGTACAGTTCATCAGGTTTTAGTTATTGACTGATGTTTCTTCGTTTCCCTGTAAACTCTGCGCTAGTGCGTTAGCCATTTTTTTAAAAATGAATTCACAACACTTTATCTCGTGATACGGAAATGGCGCCAGGGTTTAGCAATTCCATTGGATAATTCTCATGCGATTTGCTGAGTACAAAGGAATGTCCCCGGCATGTCCCAGATCACCACGGACAAGTGTTTCCATTAAGTTTTTTCTTTGCCTGGGATGCCATAACTGCCAGAAGTGTTGAACTTAATTCAACTCTTCTGGCCGCCCCTGGCACTGGAACAAAGCCACAAAAAATAAGATAGCCGGAATCATGTTCCAGGCAGTGCTGGGACGCTGTCTGGGGCACTCTTACGGTGCTTACGATTATATGGCAACCAGGCTTAATTTGATTCTGATCTAATTATGAAAATTGAAAGCTGTTGAAGGAGCTTTAATAATAATAGTACATTTATATAACGCAAATTTCATGGTAAATGTTCAAATGCGCATATTTACAAAAAAGTATAAGACATTATACTACGAATAAGTTTGAAAACGGAGAAAAATATAAATTGTAATAGCTGTCTAAGATATAATAAAATAAAAACATAAAAAAGTATAAAAAACATTTCTTAAATAAGGTCTTAAGGTGTCACTTAAAATACTCGAGTGACTTAATGTTTCTTAAATATGATGGAAGACTGTTTCATAATGTTGGGCTGGCTTGAGGGAATGATCTGTGCCCAGGTATAACAGAGAGTAATGGTGCTTGGTTGGACCGTAGGGAGTAAGAAGATTGTTTTTTTGACAGATATGAGTTCCTTGACGTAGTTAGGTACTTGGTTGTGAAGAACTTTGAAGGTGATGGGGAAGGAGTACTTTGTAGTGAATACGGTATTTTCAGGAGTCAGTGAAGATCATGAAGGACAGGTGTTACAGGACAGAAACGATTTGTGTTAGTGATGAGTCGAGCGGCTGTATTCTGAAGTTTCTGTAATTTGGACAGAAGAGAATCAAGAAGACCGTACAGGAGGCAGTTGCAGTAATCGAGCTTACTAGTGACAAGGGCGTGGACAAGGATGTGAGTAGTGTTAGTCGACAGATATTTCCTTATATGCCTTAAACTTTACTTTAAAAAGTGCCCTTTGTCAGTTCCTGCATTGCCTGATCGTTTCCTAAAGAACAACCTGAGGCAAATTCCTTCATGCTGGCAATAAATTCAGCTTCGATAGCCCTCTCTTGTCTATCTTTGTACATCTTAATATCCAGGCAGTGGTGTTGATAGTCTTATGCCTTTGGTTTTCAACTTCAAGGGGATTGGAAATTCCTTATTGTCTCCAATGGTATCGACTAACGCTGCATCTAGTTCGCCTTCTCCTTGGACAGAACTACTACTTTCTCCTTTACTTCAACAACCAATCTCGTCCTGCAATAAGACATTTGTAAGCCAATGTGTAACGAACACAAACATATAACATTCACATCGATCAACAGCAAAAGTAAAAAAAGCGCAGTTCTAAAGCATTTAGGTCGTGCAAACCACCTCCAAGTTCTCAAACCGCTTTTCCAAAATACAGTAATCCTCTCTCTCTGCGAAGCTTGCATATGCTTAATCACATTAGCCAGCGTAGCTGGCGGTCTGTGTGAGACGGCGATAGATTTAATTCCATGGATCGGATGCCGCCATATTGGACGAGTTCAAAAGAAAAGAACTGGGGTAGGAAAAAAATTGAGAGGTGGGGGGAGGGGGGGGGAGGAGAAATTGAAAGACTGCCTGCCCGGAAACTAAGCTTTTTGATTCCCGCCTCTCTGTGTTACAAGATTACCTAACCAATAAGAAGGCGACCTTTGCCGTCATTGCAAATTGCCATTGAAGCGCGCAAATGAAAACAAACTCACATGGCCTGGAGCAACAGAAATGTCAAACAATTTTGGCACACCAAACAAACCGGTTAAAAAGGGACGTAAACCGAAAGAAGAGAGCGCCAGTGACTTTTGAAGATTGTGTTGCTGTCCACTTAAAATAAAGTTTGGAAATTTTGAAAAAGTTTCCTATGTGTCCACGGACAATTTGTTCTCGAACAGGAAAGGCAGTGCGTCTTCCAGACCTTTGGCAGAACTCTGTGAGGAAATTCTTGGCTCTGTTTTGAATAAATCTCCAAGTTTTTCGAGCCGTGTTTGCAAGGCTTGTGGCAGAAAAATAAAAAAAAAGCCCATACTTTATTTAAGCTTATCCGATCAGATTTAAACAAGTCCAGAACTAGCTCTACAGAGCATGAGGAGGTGCGATACAAACGCCAACTACCAACCACGATATGATCATTGCCTGCAAGCGAGAAAAGATTTCAGAAACACTGCCTCTTTATACAGTTCAGCAACCTCGACAGCGCTAGCTGATCCTAGAGCAAAAAGAACTTTGTCATTAGACGACAAGTGCTGCCAAACATCTTTCCCAACTGGAAATGGAGGACGGCTTCAAGACTCTGACAGCGTGTTATCTGCTCTCAATGTTGAGGAAATCCTCGGAAAAAATTCGGAAGATAAAGTCACAGAAGTAAAGGTTGTAGTAGCATATCCAAGCGATCGGATAGACACGCGAGGTTCTTTTTCGAAAGATACTAAATCTCTGTTAGAAAATGTTACTCGCAAAAAGTGGAAAGCGGTAGCAAATATAGTTTTGAACCACCCAGAGTTGAGAGAAGAAATGATTGACACTGTTGGAAGGAAAGTTGGAGGTGAATTTAAAGAATACTGAAGACGCTTCTACTTCAAGTAAAGTTATTGTCCATGAAGTAAAACTTCACTGTCCGCTTTGGTATTCTTGTTTGAGTGGTGCCTGCAATGTTCAAAGCAACGCGGAGACTCGCTCTGTAAAGATTATAAACTCAATGGCCTTGGCTACGGCCACAGCAGCAAGGTCCAGAAATCAAAAAATGTCTGCCCTGGCTTATCGTATCTCAACTATTCTGTTCCACGGTGGTGTAAAGAGCCTAAATCGATTGAACAAGCTTTGTATTTGTATGTCACCAGACATGATTGTTAACTTAAGAAAGAGGATCGGTGAGAACTGTGAAGCTAAAGCCGTTTTCTGGAAAAAAGGAAATCGAGCGCAGTGTCTCCTGTAAACGTTTGCTGAAAGAAGTGAGAGAGAAGCAAATTGGTGTGTTGGAGGAAAACGATATCGACGTCGATGTAATCATCGATTTTTCTGAAGAAACCATTAGAGGTTATACCGGTTATGAAGCTAGTGTTTTCAAGACATGCAAAGTTCTTCTTAACGGCGACAGTGTGGAAACATCTAGTGAAGTGTTTACAGACGAAGATTTGAAGTTAGCAATCATTAAGCTAGATCAGACAAGACTTCCACTATACAAGTATGTCCGATATAAATGACACTAATTAAGGGGATTGGGGTTTTAAATGTTAGCTTTTTTGATACAAACGTCGATCATGTATAACTGTATAGACTGTCTTCAGCAGAGTCCCGGGAGGAGGGAGAGGGGCGGGGGAGGAGGGAGTTGAACCCAACACATTTTTGTACGAGGGCTTTGTCAAAAGACTGGAACCTTTGCCTTTGAAAATACCGTTCTTTACCTAGGTTGTATTTAAAATAACTAGCCACCCATTCATTCCTATATAAATGGAAACTAGAGAAGTTCCTAATCTTAATGTTCCATTTTACATTCGTGTAACGCTTTGAAACCTTGTAATTATAATGACATGTTGTAATAGCTTTATCTGTTCTGGATATTTTGAACAGGTGATCCTTTAAAATATTTCTGTTAGGAAAGGTTCCTTTTTGGGTGAATAGAGGGGTCAATGAACTGGTTTAAAGTTCTGAGCCATGCCTCGTGGATCTAACTCAAGTATAACCTTATTTAATACTGAAGTTAATTTCTTTATACCATCACCTGAGAAATTTCTGCAATCTGATTGGTCGAGAGCAGTGGTATTTCAGCGTAATTTTGAAATACCCACATGTGAAA
>JANSTR010155718.1:0-10448 GCA_025434805.1 Antipathozoanthus remengesaui
TAAGTCAAATAATTCAATTATATTCAGTGATTTGAAAAGAGGGCTAGGATGTCAAATTTTGAAAATGTAGTAATTTTATCAGCTTTCTTTTGAAGTTTAAAAAGACATTCTATTTTGAGGGGTATGTGTTACTCCACACAACTATGGCCTGGATGCCATATATCAAAAATGGAACTAGTTTGCTGCAAATAACGAGTGATAAACCTTGTACAAAGTACTTTCTTATGAAGTCAGCTGTTTATCACATATATCACAGGAAATTTAATTAAGTAATAAAACAGCATACAAATGATAAGTCTAATAAAACCAAAAATAAACTCTAAATAGGAAATCTGGGTGGAGAATTTAAGTAGGAGGCAAAATCCAAAAACGTTTCATCAGTTTGGGTTTAGAAGTGTGATACTTTATATTTAATTACCTCATTTTACTCAATGTCTCCTCTACTCTGCTCCGGACATGACTTAGCTGGACTATCAAGAAAATCCTAAGTCGCATCCAAATCGAATCTATTTTATTATGTTGTGATCTGTTTTCTGTGATTTTTCCTTGCACTCTATAGTGGAAACAGTTGGTGATTTTGATGATTTATCACTGTTTGTTTTTTTCAGCCGACGAATCCAAATCTTTGATGGAGGTTGGAATCAGTGATCTCACGAAAGTTTTCGTCTGGAACGGAAGAGAGGTAGAACACTTTTAGAGGCTTTTGAAGTGTTTTTTTCCAGTCTGGATGCTCCTAGCTAGGTTAGTGTCGATTCTCGTTTGATGTAGATGTACGTAGTGGAACTCGGATCCCGATCCCGTTTTACCAGACATATTGGAAAACGAGGATCAGGATCACCTGGTAAGACAGCCTCTGCCATCATTGACAAAAGAAACATCGGGAATCAATTCTAAGACGAAAAGGTTGCTCTTAGATCCAGAAGTATCATGTTGTTAGCATTTGAAAAAAAGAAGGCAAATGTCAAAACGTAATTAATCCTAGCATTTACTTTTTAAAACTCTGTACATTGAATTTCACATTTCACTTGATAATGAGGTCAGTATGACCTCTGTGTCTTTCTATCGTTTTTCTTTCTGATAAATACCTTGAGAACATTTGAAGCTAAAATTCCCAAAATGAACATTCAGCCTGGACCCAAAATAAGACCTTCTTATAAGGCACACAGTGTATTTGGCAATATTAATTATATATAGGTCCAAACACTTTTAGTTATTCTTTCTGCAGCAGAAAAACCTATCGCATTGTTGTATTTTTACCTATCGTTACTTTTCCGAGTTCTGGAAATCGTTGCAGCTGCTGAATTAAACATGCATATCAATGGCGTGTTGCGTTCATCGTATCAAATGGTTGCGACGGAGGCCAACGCAATTTGGTCATTCTAAATATTTTGAAAAGTTCAGCGGTTTTAACTTGGCTGGAAAAGGTTATCGAAGATCCTTTTGTAATTCGTTTACAAATCACTTGACAAGTGTTGCTCGGGGTTCAACATCACGGAACGCATATACGATACAAATTGTGTGGTATACACGAGATGTCGTGTCGTTTAGAGGCCGGTAAGTGAAAGGTTCGGTTATAGTTTTCATATGCCATATGGTAGTTTCGTTTTAAAATCATTCTCCTTGGTAACCGACTCGTGCAGTGTTTGCATTCTTAACATTTTAGACTTTGAAAACTCTACAAAGTACTTTCAAATTATAATAGTACGAATTAGACACCAAAACGGTTTTTACATGAACAACCGGAACGTAGTTAAGATATATGGGAATAGTACAGTCTATACTATGTCTATAGAGCAAGTATCTCTTTAATAACATATCTCATTTGAATTGAGCCTCTTAATTCCTGGTTATGATATCGACTATCAATATAAACTCCGATCCATATCTTGGTTTTATATACACTTGTCTGATACCTGCCTAGCGCCTTCAGCTATATGAACATAAATAGCTTTACTGATAAGGCTACATTTAAAATAATCATTGAATTGAGATTGGACGAGTTGAATGATATTCAGTTTAGAACGATCCGTGACTGATATTTGCAGGCTCAATAACACGCATACTTTATAGCATGCAGCGAAAGGTTTTTGTGCGGCTCAATACTAAAGGAAAAAGTAAGTAATTTCTTCACTGTTGTGATTGTGATACAAACAAGTTATAAAATAGTCACCAGAACTGTTTGTATTTATCACGGGTCGGTTCCCACGCTCAGCTTGTACGTGTTCACATGTGTATATTTATATATATTGGTCTTTTCTTTAAATACATCCGGCGAAAAGCTACCCGAAAAGGCGTTATTGCATAAATACTGTTGTATTGTGTGCCCGTTCCAGAATTTTCATAGATAGCATTGTCAACCAACGTACAACTTTGCGGATGAGCATAAAGAACGAGGACTAATTATGTTATGTACACTGATGTTGCCCACAGATTAAGAGCAGAAATTGAGGTGTTGTAAGTTCCAAGTACTTCCCGTTGCTATTCAGGGTAGTCATAGCTAAAGGATCATATCCAACTGACAGTGCAGGGTCGTACAGATCCGATCTAACACTGCATTAGTAATTCTTCACAATTCTTCATAACATATAGCTAGTGTTTACATAACGAAGGCAGAGGACAGTGGGAGGTGACACCCAACCACAAGGAGAATAGTCTTCATACGCATACACATTCATGCTGAAAGAAGCCAAAACAAAGTGTGATTTGACTGTGTACATGTGGTTCAAATCATTTGCACATGATGCTTAATTGTGGCAAAAATTGTTTCTCAAAATCGTTAGTGGCGCACTTATCATCATTTTAACGAATCCCGACATTGGGCGGTACGTCGGTGCAGGTGATAATGAAGGAGTGACCGTACTCCAACTTGTAGAAATACTCCCTCTGGGTTTCCAAGGTTGATGAACGTCTGATGTTAACTCAGCTATATTTAATAAACATGAAGTTTTGATTTTGCATAGTCTGCACATGACTTGTGCCGGGAAACGCTATCTCCGTAACGCGCTACGGAGTTGCATGTTCAACCAGGCTGTCACCTTACACGTGTCTTTCAGTGCATGCATATACATCTCTTCTCTGGTCACAAAGTGCAATACAGGGATGCAAAAGCCTGGTCAAAACTTAATTATTGTAGTGATTCTGCTGCGGATTAATTGATTAATTATTTTCTTGTCAATCTGAACCACGCGGCCTGAATCACATCCTGATACGCGACACGACGTTATAAACCGTAAGCAGGCGGTGGCAGTGCGCGGGACTGAGTGAGCAGCGCATTCATTTCCAACACCTGTTCTTTTAACGCCGTTCAACTACCGGGAATTTATCATGTCTACAACCATGTACGATGTACCAGTTTTTAAAGAGTTCAAAACCGCATTTAATGAATTTAATTAGAATGGAGGTTCATTATTCATAAGGACAAATTGCTGCAGGAGATACGTCAAAAGTTTTGTATTGAGTGGAACGCTAAGGTATATCTGGCCAAACTGTTATGTTCTCGAGCCTAACCTTTTTGATCACTTAAAGAACATTGAATTTAGTTTTTTTGTTTATTATTGAAGCCGAGTCAAGTAATTATCCCATTATAAAAACTGGATTGTTTAACCAATTTCATAAGACAAAGTGCGGTTTTAGTTTTTCCCCTGCGTCACCTGTAAAGTAGTTGGATCAGCCTTTAAAGAATCGCCTTTATCGTGTTGACCTGTCCTTTATTGCACGGTGGTTAAACTTCCCGAACTCCAGTGCACAACACCACGTATCTAATGTACGCGACACAAACGTTTCATTGGGTACGCGACACAAACGTTTGTAATTGACAACTCGTGTTTTGTTGGAGGAGTGGCTAGTAGACTACACAGTTACAGTTCTTACTAATAACACCTAAAAGTTCATTTTCTTGCCAAATTCCTTCAATCCCGTTTCCGGGTTCCCCCTCCCTAACCCAACCCTCTCCACTCCACTTCTTTGCGTCTCTCCCCCTCCACCCTGTCCCCTCAACCTCAAACTCTTCTCGCCGGTTCCTCTCCTTCTCAATTCTATCTTCTCTACCTTAATTCCCCTCTTCCTTTACCTCAATCCCCATCTCTCCCCTCTCCCTCTCTTTTCTACCTGCTCCCACAACCATCTCCTCTCTACCATACTCCCTATCTTCCTTTATCTTAATCCCCATCTCCCCTCTCCCTTCCCCTTCTACTGGCTCCTTCAGCCCTCTTCCCTCTCCCTCCCTCTTCTACTGGCTCCTTCAGCCCTCTCCCCTCTCCCTCCCTCTTCTACTGGCTCCTTCAGCCATCTCCCCTCTCCCTCCCCCTTCTACGGGCTCCTTCAGCCCTCTCCCCTCTCCCTCTCTCTTCTATTGGCTTCTTCAGCCCTCTTCCCTCTCCCTCACTCTTCTACTGGCTCCTTCAACCCTCTCCCCTCTTCCTCAATCTTCTACTGGCTCCTTCAGCCCTCTCCCTTTTCCCTCCCTCTTCTACTGGCTCCTTCAGCCCTCTCCCCTCTCCCTCCTTCTTCTACTGGCTCCTTCAGCCCTCTCCCCTCTCCCTCCCTCTTCTACGAATTCCCTCGGCCCTCTTTCTTCTACTTTACTCCCATCTCCACTCCTTTCTCTCCTCCTATTCCTCAACGCTATCAGCCATCTCATTTCCTCCCCCTTCTCACCCTCCCTCCTCTACTCCCTCAATATTCTGCACTTCATCTTACTCCCCATGCATCTATCTCCACTCCCCGCGCGATCCCCCTCCCCTCAACCTCCCTCTCTGTCCTCTCCTTTGCGTCCATTTATACAAGCTTATTAGGCCGGTTATTCCCGTTAGTGTGACGTAGAAGTGACGAACTTTACTTTCAATTGAAACTTTGTTTAAAATCCTTTGTGGTTTCCATAAGTCTTGTCTGAAAAAGATTGGACTTTTGAACTTTGTCTTTCTAGTAATTTTTGGTCAGTTTACACCGATTTATCATTCATCACTTTCCGAAGGTCGGCTACATGGAATGAGCAGATTTGGCTCAATGAGATGGCTGTTTACAAACCTTTCCATGAGCTTATAGAGATGGCTTTAAACTGATTCAGTATAGTTTGAGAAAAAACCTCATAATCAGTTGTGAATCACTAATCAGAAAACTAATTCTATAAATACGCAGTTGACCCGATACTCTTCCGATAGTCTTTCGTCCGTACTATAAAGTCATTATAATTTTACATCTTAGTAATTTTATAGGAAATTGTCGATCAAAATGAACAGTTATATTGGTAATTCAGAGTAAAGTATGGCAGGAAAAACTACAAAACCCTTTGCAAACCCACGCTGGCAAATTAAAGGTATTGGCTCCGTTACTGAATATCTTGAATAAGTTGTGAAGACTCGAGAATAGAACATCTTTGATGCTTTAAAAAGGTTAAATCTTAAAATTATTATCACTAACACTTTCCACAAACCTGTCTTGAAAAAGCATGTTGAATTCTCTGAAATTTGTCAGCCTTTAAAGATTTGAGCGAGTTCACAGGGCATAACTTATGGTACACTAATAACATGCATTTCCTTTCTAACTCTAAGTTTTCTGTGCCAGCGAATGGTTTCACTGCAATCACTCCAACCTCTTTCCACTCGAGCAACCTAAATTTTTATCAAAGAACTGACAAGATTGACAACATTTTTTAAGATCAAACAATGAAAAAGCTTTGTAAACATATTTTAGGTCCTTGAATCAGAATTAGTTGAAACAAGCTGACATCAACATTGAAGGGAGGACAATGAGAAATAAGCTTTGTTAAATATGGGTATGGCCTCTTTACTTCCGCTACGGAGTTACAATATAGTCGCGTTGGAGTTTTATCCGTCATATGGTCAACTGTGTCCAGGTTTATATTAAAACAAAATAAGCGTTCAACAAAGTATATTAAACTTTAATTTCTTATTCAACAATGTGGGTGGTATGGCACCGCAAGATGTTTTGTGGCTTCTACAGGGCCAACAAACGGACCATAGGGATACCACTTTGTAGGTTCAGACTCCAGTTCCATGACCGTAAAACTAAAATGTCTCTGTATATATCACCACAGTTGGGCAGGCAATTTAGAAAATTTCTATTTCGGCTTTCTCTATTCATAAGATTTCTTCTCATTTTAAAGAGCTTTTTTAACTAATCTGAAGCCTAAAATACGTTTAAGCTGACTATCTGGATAGCTTTGAAGTACTTTCTAGAACAGGTGTGGAAATATACATATACCAACCTTTTGCAAAGAGAAGATAGTAGTTAGAAAAAGCATTGTTATAAGTTGACTCTTTCAAAACAAACACAGTGGTTGAGTAGTTAATCAACTGTTTGCTGAACATAAGACCGCGTCTTGATTGGTCTTGATGAATTCCGCGAGGTTATAAAGCTGGGATAAAGGGATGTGTCATGGTATTTGGCAAGAGGGATTAAAAACCCGTCACCTGGGCTATACATAAACACAAATGTAAATCTTCTCACGAGTGAAATCTTTTCACTAGAGAATGAACAACACTCCAACTACCTAAAATCAATGAAATTCTTTGTCCAATACGGTATTAGCTTAATAAATTAAATTGTGCCTGCCAAATATTAAGGCTTCATTTACATAACAGCCTGGCATTTCTATAAAGGCTTTACATGTACTTTTCAGCGGGTGTTCTTGGGATGGCACATTTATTAGGTGTTTGGTTTCTCATAACTTGGTAACGGAAATTTGAAACCATGTCACGGGTAGAAACTCCACCAAATGCGTCAATATTTTCAATTTTCCCCGGAGCGGGTAGAAAAGAGTTTGTGTTCTTATACATCCGGCGTGTACTTTAAAGGGAGCGAAGAAGTCACTTTATAATGCAGCAGGCAACATATCGGGTGTAGAAGGGCTAGGCTCGCCATATCAGCTCTCTATCGCATCTGGATTAACTGACCATATCTGATTTGTAGCAGCTCGTTTGATTATGTGATTACTGGTGAGTTTGTCTGTCACAGAAACCGTGTGGGAATTATTCTTCGTCTGGCAAACATTCTGAGCTAAAGGACGGTTTTTTCTGACCCATGGATTCGATCTGTGATTGAGGTTTCCGTTATAGAGTTTCATAATGTATATAAGTGGCTGGTCATCTGTAGTAATGATATTAGAACACCGGGTCAGTCCAGGATAGTCTGCTGTGTACGTGTAACGATATCAATATTTTTGTTCCTATTATCCCGCGATGCGATGCATTACTAATAGTCATGTTTTTTAACACCAGGATCTTCAAGAGAATGGAGTTTAAAAGACTTCTGTTTGTTTTACTATTCGGGATACTTCACGATTCCATTTGTCAGCCAAGATTTCATCACGTTCCCAACCCAAGACAAGGTACAACACACGAGACGGGAAACTGCTTGTGTTTTATTCAAATAGTCATAGTAGCTGATGATAGCATTATTTAGAAATTAATGCACATTCGCTGTCTTCACTATTTGTATGCCTGAGCCAACGTGAAAACTTTTAAACTAAATTTGAAGCTTTTTCCTCATGTTTAAAAGTAAAAAAAATTACAATTTTATCGCAGGACAATTCGTGAAGAGGCTGGACCATTACGAAATTGTGGTCCCTAGTGCCGTAGACAGCCACGGAAACTTACTCTCTCACATCATACGCAAGCGTGGAGGGCATCAAAAATTGGATCAATCACTTCTGGAGGAAAGCGATTTGCATTACGAACTATCTGCATTTGGTCGGAAGTTTGAATTGCAGCTCACTCCGAATAAAGGGTTCTTGTCGCCGAGTTTTGTCATAGAAGCGGAAAGCTCGATTCACACGAGACATGGTGAAGTACTTCGCAATCACTTGAATTGTCATTATGTTGGAAAACTCAAGAACGAATCAAATTCTTGGCTAGCCCTGAGCACTTGCAGTGGACTGGTGAGTACAGAGCAAGTTTGTTGTTACAGGTAGACAACCTCCGCCAACACAATTACAAATTGACAAAGTCTATAACAGATCAAGCTAAAGAGGGTTTCTGTCATATTTACACAAACAAACGAAGCAACTAAGCCGTTTCAGCTCACGATTAATTATGCAGTTTCAAACCCACAGCGCAAGACAGATTGTTTTTAAGCACGTAATGAATACTTTTTCTTCCAGTCAAACACTAATGACTGTAATGGTATTCCCAGGTTCAGGCAAGCACACAGCCTTTCATCGACGATAGGCAGAAATGTGTCTGAAATACCAGAAATACTGTATGTACCGGTAAATCCATATACGAAACAGTTGCCTTATTTACATTTTTTTAATTGACTGTTTTGTTAGAACAAGAAGCCCATCCCTCTTTGCTTTCTAACGCGTTTCAGAATTTTCCCACGGACACGGGAAACTTCAGACTGGAATTTTGGAAGAGTCTGAAAAGTGTTTGGATTAGAAGCACTTCTGCGACCTGTCAAACATGTATTGGCGGCCTTTTTACAGAAGTGGGTTTTTGTTTTGTGAAGTTTATTTTGGTGAATAGAAGACTATGTAACTTTATCAAAATGTTGACATGCCGGCGTCATATTGAGTGATGAAAATGTCCTGTTTGCCCTTCGTATTTTTGGCTCGGAACGGAACTGCAAACAAACCGTAGTCTAGTCTCATTGTGGCGCCTCTCATTTGTGGCACAAAAGTGCCGTAAAACAGTATGAAGAATTTATTCCTATATTGACTCTCAGCCTATGGAAAGGAAAATGGTAATTTTCTCACAAAACTATCTCCTTTTGTATTTGTTTATCGTCAGATCTATCAACAAAACCCACCAAACGTGCCCTTCAAACAGTCAAATTAATTTATGTCATCAGTTGAACGTTTTCAGGAAGGAACGGAAGAAGCAGTGAAAATGCTAAAATAGACTGACATATATTATATATGCACACACACAAGCATCGGATCTACAAGAAACGTCACTGCTCATTTTAGCAATCAGCACTTTCCGGGACTTGCACACTTTTATCAGTGTACGATGGCCGGGCTTGCCTCAATTCTATAATTGCAAAAGATTCCATGTTGACTGTAAGTATAATATGCTGGTTGAACAGATTACCATGCCTCTGGCGGAGTTTACACCAGGTCATACTTTCATTTGATCTTGCTTCAGCCTTCTCTCAATTCCACCTGTTCTTCAATAGAATCGTACACGCAACAATGCTACTTGAGAACTTCTTCAGCAAAAGGTTTTAGTCAGGAAGGAACAAAATATTTTATTTTCGGGTTTTAGTTTATGATGATCATCGTATAATATTCCCTGCTGGCCATGTTATATTATATAACGATTTTCATCCCAAGTTAGCAACCGCAACAATTATCAGTCGCCTACCACTTTGTTGTCGTATTCCCTTTTTAGGGTGTTTACCTGTTATTTCCGCAACAGTGGAGTTGAGACTTTCCCTATTTAGATCGGATGTAAATTGTTAAGTTAAGTTAAGAGTTATTAGCAAGGTGCGGAAAATCTCTTGATATGCTCAAAACATTATATCCTTAGTTAACACGTTTGGATTTCAAAATTCAGAACTGGTGCAAGCCTAAGAATGGATTCCGTTTAGGGACCTTTTTTGCAAAACTAATTCAGCAATTGATCGTGCTCTCTATTCTATTAAAAAACATGGAATATCAAAATAATTTCTTGTTAAGGGGACAAACACACTAAATGAACCGCAGGCAGAGATTGGCTGGCTATATCTCTGTCATTTAGCTCTGGGGCTAATATAATAAGAGCTTATTTCGCTATCTTTGGACACCTTTTAGGGTTGAAATGTTATCGTCCCTATATCTGCCACAGTGTCTCGAGAAAGCACGGACATTGTGGATGCTGCTTATCTGTTTATGTACACATGATTTGGCGGATTATAGTGGCACTAGATCGAAATCTAGTTTGATATCGCTCCGCCCGACCTGCAGGAAATTAATTAGGCCAATTGATGGGGAAATTAGCAACGCTTTATTGATTAATTAATCAAATAGTAAATAGCCTAATTGGCTGATACGTTTGTCTGCTGCAAGAATGTATATATAAGAGTTCAAAAAACATTCTAATCTTTGTTATTTCATCTTCTTCCCAAGGCTATAAATATACATATTTATAACCTAGTGTGAGCTATGTTCGGGGAAAACATTCTGCCCGAGGTCATTCACTGCATGAGCCGGCAAAATGTTCTCCCACTAAAGCAAGCAGCTCCACATTTTGTACATTTGTTTTGTTGAAAAAGTATTTATTTTCTAAATGCTCAAGTCTTCTGCAAGTGAAATTCTGTACGGATCTGAATTTTAAACCGACTTAGTTACGGGCCTAAAAATTAGTTCCGCATATTGCCGATATTGAATCTATAGCAACCTATTATAAAACTATTTCAGTGTTTGTCAGTATATTTATTATATGGCCGATGAATTTCGCGCGCTCTGATTGGTTAAATCGAGGTCCATAAGTTCCGGTATTCGGCCCTGC
>JANSTR010155729.1:0-10447 GCA_025434805.1 Antipathozoanthus remengesaui
GATCGAAGCAATGCTATATATTCAAATATTACGAGTAATAATAAACAGTTACAGAAACAAATTCCAGCATTGCGAGTTTAAACACGCTGTGCCAAAATGACTGGCATCCGACAGAATCTTCAAATTACTATTAAATGGCCGGCAGTCGAGAAACCTATAAGTCAATTGAAAAGTCTCATATATTTATTTTAAAAGAATCACCAAGCGCTTTTATTGACCACAATATGGTTTATTTCAACGTCTTGAGTAGCGATAGCGTTTTCTACGGGCCGGCCAGGATGTTCAAATTACTAATGTCCCAGTACAGTGGGGAGACTATTCCATAGTTTAGGGCATAATGAATGATATACAGGGGCACAAATAGTGAATGATCTGTCAGAGCCAGATACATGCAGAGCGAAAACAGCGACTAGATTTGCGATGATTTAACATAAGCAAGGTATAGACAAGTATATGAGACAGAGTTCATTCAGTGGTTTGTAAGCCAGAAGTAGACGAAGATCTTGAAGATACAGTACTTATGAATACTTTGGCAGTGAATGGGAAGGCCATTCAAAATAGGTGTAATGCGGTCATAAGAGAAACTGAAACTGCATATGCTCGTTGGCACTTAGCGGAAGCTACAACTAGTAAGTAACAGGACTACATGCTTGTCAAATTTTGGAAATAAATGGCCTCGACGAATTTTGGCAGTCCTCGGAATTTTTCTCATCCAATCTTTTTTCAAATTGGACGGCAGCATGTATTCCCAGTAGTGATATGAAAATTGAATGTGTATTTATTTAACAGAGATGGCTGGTACAAACTGAAGGTTGAGAGCGTCGATACCGGAAAGTCAATCATTTGGAGACAGAAAGTGAACCCTATGGGAGTATGGCGCGACAGCTACGGTCCTATACAACTGATCAATAACACTTTGGGGATTTCAGAAGACAGATTCCAGGGTTTGGTTGTGATAAACAAATTCCCGGGCCAAACATCTCCAACTTTGTTAACGGCTGACACAAAACCCAACAACTGGTGGTTCGCTGTGGGTTTAGTTTCCAACTTTGCTGCACACCCCTTGAATGATAAACCGAGGATACTGGCTGATCACATTAGAATGTATGCTATTATCGACTAAACGTTCATAGATTTTCGAAACCAGATCACATGCAAATGTGTTTATAACCTAGTAGTGGTTATAACTGAGTATTATATCATATATATCAATAAATCAATAAAATAGAATGGAATGGTGAACTGCTTCTTTGTGTTTGATCAGCGCATAAGCAGCGTAAACGTCAGTATATTCTCCGATTCCGGTCTCAGTGATGGAGTCGCATTATTATGACTTGTATGGAAATAAATATATTGTTTTTCTGAAACCCTTAAAAATCGATGCAAAAGACACAAATGAAGCTCCCTTGCCTACCTTTGCTTGTTTGTATCGTTCTGATACGTTCTAGGGCCATTAGAAGCGATTTGAAAGTGATTCTCAATTCGGAATTCTTACTTGTAAAGACGTTAAAGGGCCGATCGCTGCATTTCCAACCCCTCGCTACCCAAACTTTCATCAGCACATAAGAAACATAAACTGTCTTCTAGAAGAATGCCATTTGAACACGAACGATCGCTATTCGGTGGTTTTAAAAGCCGCTTTCCTATTCAAAATTGAGCTACTATTGCTTAGCCGTAAAGGTTCGCTGTATGCCAAAAGTAATGTTCCAAATTAGGCTTTGCAACCGTGCTTCTGTGATATGAATAGAACAGACCAGGAAACACGAGGAGTAAAACACTACAGATCATACAAAGAGAACGAAACAAGAGATGGCGCGTAGAAGACGGCCGACAAGAAGGCGCGTGAGACTGAAGAGATAAAGGAAGATGCGAATATGAAGACACGTGGGAAGGAGCAAAGAGGAAGGAACAAGGGAAGTCGCGAGGTGGAAAATACAACAGAAGGTG
The DNA here is from genome assembly GCA_025434805.1 of Antipathozoanthus remengesaui. Classification (NCBI taxonomy): domain Eukaryota; kingdom Metazoa; phylum Cnidaria; class Anthozoa; order Zoantharia; family Parazoanthidae; genus Antipathozoanthus; species Antipathozoanthus remengesaui. The sequence continues at coordinate 1,948 of JANSTR010155729.1, forward strand.
CAAAGAGGAAGGCACTAGGTAGTTGCGAGGAAGAAGACACAAGGGAAAGGGCGAAGAGGAAGGCACAAGGACAGACACAAAAAGGAAGCCACCAGAGAAAGCGCAGAGAACTAGGAAGACACAGAGAAGGTGCACGACGAGACAGACATAAACAACACATATTCATATAAGTTAATAAAGGAAGTTCAAGACTTTGCAGGGTTTCATGGTTATATTAATTCGCGCTAGAACTTGCACCCGTTATCGCCGATATGTATAACGCTTTTATTCCTACCCTTCTTAAGACCACCACTGTTTGTCCGATCCCTAAAAAGTCTCCATCCAAGAGCACTAATACGGACTTACGACCTATATCTCTAACATGCCAGGTCGCAAAGCTACTTGAAGGCTTCACCTTGTCGAAGATTTACAAACCAATTCTGAACGATCTTGACAAAAAACAATTTGCTGTTGCTGGCAAATCTACGGAACAGCTCTTGTCCATATGTTACATTTGGCCCAACAAGCCTTGGATCAAGTCCATTGCTCCGTCAGATTCTTCTTTGCGACTTTCGCAAAGGGTTTGATCCTGAGGAAACTGTGCAAATTTGACATCCACAACTGCTTTACGAGGTGGGTCACATCATTCATAGAAGACAGATCACAGTTCACCAGGACAGGTAATGTGAGTTCTTCTACCAAGGTTCTGTGTGGCGGTATTCTACAAAGCACTAAACTCGGCCCTATCTTGTTTGCGGTGATGGTGAATGATATCCTTTCTACATGGGGTCCCCGTGCTAAATTATTGATGACGTATCTGCTCTAGAGATTATTCCCAGAAACTCCCCGTCCTTGACGAAATTTATCGTCGATGACATCCAGAGATTCGCAGTTCACAACAACATGTAATTAAGTCCCCCAAAGTGTAAGTCTAAGCATGGTTATGGACTTTCTTCAATGCAACAGCTGCGAAATCAGTCCCATCTCTACCGGAGGATCGGTGGTGAAACAAGTATTATCCTGTAAGCTCCTTGGTGTATTCATTTCACAAGATCAAACTTGGAACATTCACTGCGATTATATATACTCAAAAAGGGCAATAAATGCCTATACATTTTGAGACAGCTTGCAAAGTGCGGCCTACCGCCAACTGATATTGTCAATGTATATTGTTCATTAATAAGATCTATTGTCGAATATGCATTTGTTGTTTTTGCTAACTTGCATGCCTCTGTATCTTATTAAGAACATTCAGAAAAGCGCCTTCAGAATTATTTACCCAAACCCTTCTTATAGCGAAGCTTTAGAGAAAGCCAAACTAATGTCTTTTAATGATAAGAGGGAAACCGCTTGAAAAAAATTGTCAGTAACATCAATACAAACAATCCGATCTACCCCCTAATTCACGGTCGTACAGCGAAGCGAACTCTGCCATATTCCCTTAGATCTAGTAACCAAAAGTGGATCAAGAAAGCTACTGAAACGGACAGATTTAATTCATTTGTAACTGTACATTTCTGTCCTTTTGTTTAATTAGTTTCCATTACTCATGTGTAGTGTAGTGTTAAAGAACTCTTTGCCATGTTCAATGCTTAGAGTGAAATTTCCTTAAATCCTTCCTTGTAATTTAGTTATAAATACAATGGGCTTGAATAAACCATTACCATTACCATATATGATTAGGAGTGCGAACAAAAAGCAGGAAGAAGTCCAAATAAGTAAATGGTCGAATAAAGGATGGGACGATGCGAGTGAGATGAGGGAAAGGTAAGACACGAGGGGAGATACGCGAGGATAAAGACTCAAGGGAACGAGCGAAGAGGAAGTCGCAGGAGAAGACGCGAAAAGAAAGACGCAAGGGAACATACGCAAAGAGGAAGACTCAAGGGGAAAACTTAAAAAAATGCGCGACTAGGAAAACGCAATGGAGAAACGAACGCGAGGAGAAAGATGCACAAGGAAGAAGATACAAGGGAAGTCGCGCAAAGGGAACTGGGAAAAATCAACATATAGAAGGCACGCGAAGGGCAAAACATAAAGAAAGGCGCGCGCGAAAAGAATAAAACGAAAGCATGCGTAAGCGGGAAATAGACAACAAAACGAGGAAATAAGAAACACGAGGAAAGGCTTGGGAGAAGGAAATGAACAAGAGAAGGCGCGAGAAGGAAGACAGAAGGGAAGGCGCTATGGGAAAGTCAACAGGAGAAAAATGAGGAGGAGGGCAAAAGGAAAGACGCGCGTGCGTAAGAATCAAGTGTAGCGCCAAGGAGAAGACACAGGGGATACTTCACGTAGGAAAACAAACTTGCTTGTTTAAGGGTAAAATAGTGGAAAAAATATTCTAGTTCACTTTTGCAATCAGTATCGGAGTCGAATCCTGATATAGCAAAGTTACCAAAATTATATCAGAAGCTTCTTCTATCGGGGTCTCAGCAACAGTAAAGAACATTGAATATGGACCAATCCTGTAGGTCGGTTGCATTTGATTTATTGTTATTCAGAAACTGACCATAACCTAGCTTAAAACTACTGTTCAACATCTGATAGTAAAATCAAACCTGAAACCATCCAATTATTGGACAAACAAAACTCTACCTTGGTTATACTGGCGCAAAAATTTGATTTTAGGACCAAAACTTGGTTCGTTAAAGGTTTTGGTTTGGTTTTTGAAGCCATCCGAGCCATTACCAAAGTAAGTATAAATCTAAATGGGTGGCGCTGTGATAAGAACACTCACCAGTACAAAGTAAGTTCAATTACTGGTTTGCATTTTATAGGATCTAAAAGCTGGGAGGCTTGCTGGAGCTGATCCTTTTGTCTACAAATCATTTGCGCTCTTTCAATGCAGTAAAGATATCGTGTTTTGAGGTATAAACAAACAAATGCTTGATTATTTATACATGATGTTTATTTTTGTTTCTAAATTTTTTTCGGCCTTTCCATCCAATTGCAAATTGGGTCTATTTTGTTCAGGAAATTTCCATGAATCCCTCATATCTTTAACGTCAAAATCAACTTTCGGTAGATAAAGTAGTTTAACTGCAACTTTGTAGCCGCTGGCGTCTGAGTGCTAAACTAAAAGATGTTTAATAAAATGACTGAACAAGTCTCAAGATAATATACTGTCATGTCAACCCAAACTGTTTCAAAACCAATTTTTAGAACCGCTCTTCGCTCATGAACGCTTTGTTTACAACTCAAACAACAAAAGCATTTCACCGTCAAATTGGTGCCTCCATGATATGGTATTTCCTAAAATCTCAGACTAACTTTGGTTTCCAAGCAAACATTGCTAGTCATTATGTAAGGTGAAAACAAATACCGTAATTGTCTTGTGGAGTTATAGATATCTTTTTGCGAAAAATCGATTGCTTAGACCTCTTTTTTTGCATGCTGGGGTCTCACATCTTACGGGATTTTAACCCGCTGTAGTAAAGGGGATTATATTATGACTGTTGACAGATGAGACACACCCTGCATGCATGCTTTCTGGTCCAGGAGGGCAATTTTTCAAGTGTAACAAATCGCATAAATTCTCTTCTTATATATACTGAATAAGAAAAAAACATGAACGAAATGTTTGCTTTACAGTAGGATATAATCTATTAAGGAAGACAACAAATGTTTGCAGAGGAAATTGTAAACTAAACCGCCGAAACTAGAAGAGATAGACTTGAAGAGAAAAAATCACTTCATGCTTGAGAATACAGTGCAAATCATAGCTTAGAATAGACGGTTTTGTTTTGGAGATGACTATATCAGAAATTAACATAATTCTTGTTATTTTCGTGCTTTTCGTTGCCACGTTTGATAGCCTGTTAACGAGATAACTGTATATATTAAGCTGCTGTCGTCATTTGAACATGAATTAAATAATCTGCGTTGCGAGGAGCCCGAGAAACCGAGAAATCCGTGATTTTCGTCACTTATTCCATTTCTGGTCTGTCAGATGAATTAACATACTAATCTGCGTTGAGAGAATCCCGAAAACCGTATTTTTCATCAATGAGTCCATTTCTGGACATAAGTAAGCGTTTAAGCCGTCGAATTTGAAAAATGCTGCTGTTGCTGGTTATTTTGCTCTGTGAACAATCCGTAATACGTTCTCAGCCGCACCAAAAAAGCACTTTCGTCATCATTGCAGCAGGACAGTCAAACACGGATTATGGTTTTTATCTTGAGCGGATTAAAGACACCATTGATTTCTCAAGAGTTCTTCAAATCCAATCCTACATTAATCTAAACAGCCCTCCGCTAATCCCAGTAAGAGAAGGAGATATCCGCCACTTCCGCAAACAAGCTGACAAAATTGGCTTTATAAGTCGGGCGGCCGTACAATATCGAGATAACCACGTTGGGACGCGAGGACGCGTTGTCATCATCCCGGCTGGCGCAGGAGGAAGTGCATGGAGCGACTACATGTATGAGCGAAACAACCACTGGCGAGCGGACGGATCATTCTTCCAGGATTTGGTGGACCGGATAGTCTATGCAAGGGATCAGCTTCTAGGCGAGTTCCCTGCCTTTCTGTGGCATCAAGGAGAAATGGACATATCCACTACAAACTATCAGTACATTCTTCAAACGTTCATAGCATCAATGAGAGAACACATTGGTGACCTGGATTGTCCATTTGTCCTTGGCGAAATGGTGGAAAGTTGGGTGAAAGGCCATCCCGATAGAGAGGCCCAGCAAGTGAGTAAGGCTTTCCTTCAGTATTGAAATGTAAAAAGTAAAAAGTTTTAACTTTAGAAAGAAGGCCACGAACTTATGAGTAGATTTTTTACTGTGTTACCATCTTTAAATATGGCTATACTTTGCCGTTGTTGTGATTGTTCTTTGCACTGATATTATTTTTGCTGTACATTTGTCTTTTTATGCACATTTACAATCATGTCAATATAACTACAGAGAGTCTCTTCAGTTTACATGTAGAATCAGTGATTTTTAGCCTCCTAACGCAGGAAACTCAGACTGGATGGATGGGAGTGATGGTAAATGATGCTAAAGGGGAGGGGGTTGATAAGTTAAGAGAGGAAAGAGGAGATGGGAAGAGAATGGTTGCCTACGGAAGAGTCTAATATTGTCGTGTGTACTCACTCGATTTTCGACCATGACTATATTTTAGTGGTATTTGGGAAAGCAGTATAATTAGAGCCAGGGGGGGGAGTACTCGCTCTAATTCTGGGTAGGAGTTTTTGGCCCAATCCCATAAACCCAAAGCCTGACCCTATTTAAGACCAAAAACGGTAATTTAATTTTCAGATTAACAACCGGTACCCAAAAGAAAGAAATTTTTATGGCTGCAAAATTCTTCAAAAACGATACCCTTTTCAAGACTAAAGAGCAAGAATCTGCACCCTATCGCACTACAAATCGGTCTGAATTTTTATATTTCATAATCCGCAAAGATTGCCCATGCATTACGCGAATACTTGTGTAGTGCAGGTGCCAGTTATCTAAAACAAATGATTTAAAAGGTGCAGTTACAAGTGCAAGTGTAAAGCAATCAAGCAAAAATGAAACAAAAAAGAAAAGAAAAGAAGAGAAAAAAAACATACTCTAAAGGGTTGCATATACTCGCACCGTATAGCCAATTTTAGTGAGTCAAGTGGTCCATAGCAGTAATGTATTTAATGCTTTTGCGGCCGCCTTATGATGAACCACCATGCATTATCAGGTTTATGATGAGTTGACAGCATGCATTGTCGTTTGTTGCAAGGATGTGGAATATAGCGAGCGGAGCCAGTGAATAAGGCGTCTTTGTTAGCTAGTTAGGGTTCTCAATCAATTAAAAATCATAACAGAATAACTGCTAAAAAGTATATCAATGAAATTCTAGCAAAACTGAATTTGTTATCGAAATGAAAGATTCCAGAACTTACGAAAACATACCTGTAATGAAAAGTTGTTGGAGATATTATTTCTATTTTTTTTTGGTTTGCATATTTGACTCAATCGTAAATTTATCTGATTATTATCTTCATGAAACTCGTAGCACATTATATAATCTTGTTATTTGAAACTCTATTTAATAAGATTGTTGTTATGGACAGCTTGTTCTTATCAGGATTTTGTATGCAAGATTGCCGTAACTCACGTCAATCTTTCACCTTTTAATATTGAGCTGTCTTGTCAACCAGAATTTATTCATCACAGGACGCCTATAGACTCCGCTTCGATAAGGAAATTAATTTCTATCCGTTGCAGTAATTATCAATTTGTTAATCAGTGACTTGAATGCTGTTTCTACAGTGTGTTGTCCCTTAATTCTAATTGCAACTTTGTTTTTGTATCGGTGAAAATTTTCAGCATAGGAGATCTAACTTGTAGTATATCGTAACTATTATTCAGTAGAACACCCTCAGTAGAAGGTCTGGTTCACAAACATGGGTTTTGTTCAAGTCGCTTGTTTTTTAATTAGATCTATGGGTGGATGCTTTGTTGGCAAGATTTCCGGTCTTGGAGGCCTGTCGCACGCTACTGGGGATCACTGATTCAAAATATTTCAACACTTCTATTTTCTTTTAATTATATTCAAAGTTACAAAGGTTACATTTTTACAGTTGCCTTATTGCTGTGTTCTTTTTATGCATGTTCAAAACTAGCTTTCCATTTTGTATACGAACGTCAAAATTTCACCTGAAGTGCCAAAGGTAAGCGAAAAGGCACGTCACAAATCCTTAATCGCAAATCAGAAACGCACGATACCATTTAATTTGTAGGGGAGTAAAGTTCTGAGATTTTTTAACCTATTTTGGGAATGTTGCCAAGCCAAGGTTTTCAAATAATTTGATAAACGTTGAAATACTTTTAAAAAAACTTGAAGTCTGCAATGTTGTTCTCAAAGTATTTTTATTTCTGGTTGTTAAATTATCTTACTTTTACAGGGCTTTTGTAAATTGACATTTTCCAGCGTATTGAATTCAAAATTATCAATAAAGATGTAAGAAAAGCACGAACCTACATTAAATTATTTCATATTGCCTGACACTGAAAAACATAAAACCAAAAATACGCCATAAATCTGTTGTTAGGCGACCATCAACTCCATTGCAAATGACGTGCCATACACTACTGTTGTGTCTTCATCCGGGTTAGCAGCTCACACGGACGAGATCCATTTCACGGCAGCTGCACAGCGAGAACTGGGTACAAGATATTACAATGCTATTACTAGTGCCCAGGCCAACGGAATGCCCAGCAACTACTCCCCAGCTTCCTCAGGAGAACACCTGGTTCTAAATCACAAAATCAGCAGCGGAGGATATTACAACCATATCTTTGATGCTTATCACTATGGCAACAGTGTCGATGATCCCAAGTACTCGCGCTTGGAACAGCTGTGGAAATACCGAAACAGGTAAGTGATAAAAGATACATCCGATTTTGTCAATGAAATTAAACTTTGCATTCGCTTAATTACTGTTTCCTCGACCCAAAAAAGGAAGAGCTCTTTGCTTTTGCAACAAGGACAATATTTAAATCATTCTAAGAAAAGGCGTATTATAATTTTATTTTGGAATCTTATTAAAAACTTAAAATTTGTTTTTTCTAACTCGAACGCATTTTTCTATTGTTTCCTTTTACTGAGATTTTTCTTATTCGAGACAAAATATTTGAGACAAGAAATTTGGTACAACAATCATTCAGTTTGGTCAATCTGGGAAGCAATTAGGTCCCGATGCGAGACCCACTTATCTTAAAGTATAACACGTGGATTTGATCAAGTTTTTCCGATTTTTTCGATTGATTGATAGATTGATTCTAAAAAATGGACAGGTGGCATGCGGTCTTCAAGCTAAACAGTAAGAAGAGAAAGTTGATAATTCTGAATTGTTAAACCTTCTTTTAATAGGAGTATAAGTACTCCTTCGGGAACATGATTAGGCTGCTCGCTATAAATTGTAATAATAAGTCGTCACTCAATACTCTCTTAAAAACTGAAAGCTAAACAATCTTACTGCCATTTCACGCATAAAAGACGCACGAAAAGAGTGAAGTGTCAGAAAGATTACTTGGAAAATCCTTTTTTGAATTTGTTTTTTCTTTCACAAAAAAGAGTCCTTGTTGTCCAACTGGAAATCCAATCTTGGATTTGCCAAGAGAAATGCACCTTAAGCTGACACTAAGCATTCAAACCAGTTCTGTAGTGTCTCACATTATTCGCCATCCGATAGCACTTCTACAACAAATTAACTAAATTTTACATTTGAAAAAAGATAAAACAAAAAGTGAGTGTTCACGCTGATGAAACCTGGAATTATTTCAATTTGTCCTCGCAATTTTGTGCTATTTTTGTAGTGCAGAACGAAATATAAACAAACCATATATTGATACTTATGAAACATTGCGACTGAAATTTCTCAGTGAAACTAAACTGTTCTTTAAGCCATGTACAAGTTGTGTAGAGTTCTAACGTTTAAATTTGAAAAGTTAATATTTTAATAAAATGGTTTTAAACTTATCACAGTGCTTGAGTTGAAGCATATAAGCTTTCGGCTCCTTCTCGGAGACTTGT
>JANSTR010155740.1:0-10445 GCA_025434805.1 Antipathozoanthus remengesaui
GACACTCAAGGTGGGTAGGACACTCAAGGTGGGTAAAACACTCAAGGTGGGTAGGACACTCGAGGTGGGGATGACACCCAACGTGGTTAGGACAATCAAGGTGGGTAGGACACTCAAGGTGGGTAGGACACGCAAATTGGGTAGGACACTCAAGGTGGATAGGACACTCAAGGTAGGGAGGACACCCAAGCTTGGTAGGACACTTTATTTTTGTAGGACATTCCAAATGGGGATGACACTCCAGGAGAGTAGGACACTGAAGGTGGGTAGGACACTCAAGTTGCCTAGGACACTCATGGTTAGTAGGATACTCATCGAGGGGAGGAAAGCCGAAGGGTAGGACACTCAATTTGTATAGGACACTGAAGGTGAGTAGGACACTGAAGGTGGGTAGGACATTCAAGGTGGCTAGATCAATGAACCTGGTTACGACACTCTACGTGGGTAGGTGACTGAATGTGGGTAGGGCACTCGAACTAAGGATGGCACTATACGTGGGTAGGACACTAAGAAAGGGTAGGACTCTCAAAGTGGGTAGGACACTCAAGATGGGTAGGACACTCAAGATGGGTAGGACAGTCATAGTGGGTAGAACACTCATGGTGCGTAGGACACTCGAGGTGGGGATGGCACTCAACGTAGGTAAGACACTCAAGGTTGGGAGGACACTCAAGCTTGGAAGGACACTCCAATTGGGTAGGACACTCAAAATGGGGATAACATTCAAGGAGTGTAAGACACTCAAGGTGGGTAGGACACTCAAGGTGGGTAGGACCCTCAAGTTGGCTAAGACACTCATGGTTGCTATGACACTCATCGAGGGGAGGAAAGCCGAAGTGAGTAGGACACTCAAAATGGGTGGGACGTTGAAACTGGATAGGACACTCAAGGGGGGTAGGTGACTGAAGGTGGGTAAGACATTCAAGGTGGGTAGCACACTCATTGTGGGTATGACACATATGGTGGGTAAGACACTCGAGGTGGGGATGGCACTAAACGTGGGTAGGACTCTCAAGGTGGGGAGGACACTCAAGGTGGGTGGGACATTCAAAATTTTTAGGACACTCAAAATGGGGATGACACTAAAAGCTGCTAGGTCACTGAAAAGGGTAGGACACTTAAGTTGGATAGGACACTGAAGGTGGGTAGGACACTAATGGGGGCTAGGGCACTCAAGGTGGCGTTGACACTGAAAATGGGTTGCATAGTAAGCGTGTGTAGGACACTCATGGTAGATAGGACACTCATGGTGGGTAGGACACTGAACCTGCTTCGTACACTCAAGGTGGGTAGGACACTCAAGGTGGGCAGGAGACTCGAGGTGGCGATGACACTCATTGTTGGTATAACATTCAAGATGGGGAGGACACTCAAGAAGGATAGGACCCTCAAAGTGGGTAGCACACCCAAAATGCGGATGACACTAAAGGGGGGTAAGAGACCCAAGGTGGGTAGGACACTCAAGGAGGGTAGGACATTCAACGTGGGTAGGACACTCATGGCGGCTAGGGCACTCAAGGTGGGGTTGACACTGAAAATGGATTGGACACTAAGGGTGGGAAGGATACTGAAAGTGGGGAGGACACTCAAAATGGGGATGACACTCAAAAAGGGAAGGACACTCAAGTTGGGTAGGACACTCAAGGTGGGTAGGCCACTCAAGGAGGGTAAAACACTCAAGGTGGGTAGGACACTCAATGTGGGTAGGACACTCATAGTGGGTAGGACACTCAAGGTGGGTAAAACACTCAAGGTGGGCAAGACACTCCAGGCGGTGATGATACTCAACGTGGGTAGGACACTCAAGGTGGGTAAAACATGCAAATTGGGTAACACACTCAAGGTGGGTAGAACACTCAAGGTGGGTAGGACAGTCAAGTTCGGGAGGACACTCAAGCCTGGTACGACACTCAATTTGTGTAGGACATTCACTATGGGGATGAGAATCAAGGAGAGTAGGACACTCAAGGTGGGTAGGACACTCAAGTTGCCCAGGACACTCATGGTTGATAGGACACTCATCGAGGGGAGGAAAGTCGAAGTGGGTAGGACACTCAATATGTGTAGGACACTGAATGTGGGTAGGACACTGAAGGTGGGTAGGACACTCAAGGTGGCTAGGACACTGAGCCTGGTTAGGACACTCTAGGTGGGTAAGTGACTGAATGTGGGTAGGACACTAGAACTAGGGATGACGCTCAAAGTGGGTAGGACACTCGAGGTCGGTAGGACATTCAAAGTGGGTAGCACACTCGTTGTGGGTAGGACACTCATGGTGCGTAAGACATTCGAGGTGGGGATGGCATTCAACGTGGGTAGGACACTCAAGGTGGGTACGACACTCAAGCTTGGTAGGCCACACGAGTTGGCTAAGACATTCATGGTTGCTAGGACATTCATCGAGGGGAGGAAAGTCAAAGTGGGTAGGACACTCAATATGGCTAGGACACTGAAGGTGGGTAGGACACTGAAGGTGGGTAGGACACTCACAGTGGGTAGGACACGGAACCTGGATAGGACACTCTAGGTGGGTAGGTGACCGAATGTGAGTAGGTCACTCAAAGAGGGGATGACACTCAAGGTAGGTAGGACACCAAGGTGGGTAGGACACTCAAGGTGGTTAAGACATTCGAGGTAAGTAGCACACTCTTGGTGGGTAGGACACTCGAGGTGGGGATGGCATTCAACGTGGGGATGACTCTCAAAATGGGGAGGACACTCAAGGTAGGTAAGACATTCAAATTGGTTAGGACACTCAAATTGGGGATGACACTCAAAGAGGCTAGGACACTCAAGGCGGGTAGGACACTCAAGGTGGGTAGGATACTCAAGGTGGGTAGAACACTCAAGGAGGGTAGGACACTAAAGGTGGGTAGGACACTCAATGTGGGTAGGACACTCAAGGTGGGTAGGACACTCAAGGCGGAGAGGACACTCAATTTGTGTAGGACATTCAAAATAGGGATGACACTCAAAGAGAGTAGGACACTCAAGGTGAGTAGGACACTCAAGTTGCGTAGGACACTCATCGAGGGGAGAAAAGCCGAAATAGGTAGGACACTCAATATGTGTAGGACACTGAAGGTTGGTAGGACACTGAGGGTAGGTAGGACACTCAAGCTGGCTAGGACACTGAACCTAGTTAGGACACTCTAGGTGGTTAGGTTACTGAATGTGGGTTGGACACTAGAACTAGGGATGACACTGAAGGTGGGTAGGACACTCAAGGTGGGTAGGACATTCAAAGAAGGTACCACACTCGTTGTGGTAGGACACTCATGGTGCGTAAGACATTCGAGGTGGGGATGGCACTCAACGTGGGTAGGACACTCAAGGTGGGTAGGACACTCAAGCTTGGTAGGCCACTCGAGTTCCACTTGGTTGCTAGGAATCTCATCGAGGGGAGGAAAGTCGAAGTGGGTAGGACACTCAATACGGGTAGGGCACTGAAGGTGGGTAGGACACTCAAGGTGGGTAGGACACTCAAAGTGGGTAGGACACTCAAAGTGGGTAGGACACGAAACCTGGATAGGACACTCTAGGTGGGTAGGTGACCGAATGTGAATAGGCCAGTGAAAGAGGGAATGACACTCAAGGTAGGTAGGACACCAAGGTGGGTAGGACACTCAAGGTGGGTAACACATTGAAGGTGGGTAGCACACTCATGGTGGGTAGGACACTCGAGGTGGGGATGGCATTCAATGTGGGGAGGACTTTCAAATTGGTTAGGACACTCAAAATGGGGATGACACTCAAGGTGGGTAGGACACTCGAGGAGGGTAGGACACTATAGCTGGGTAGGACACTCAACGTGGGTAGGCATTCAAGGTGGGTAGGACAATCATGGTTGGTAAAACACTCAAGGTGGGTAGGACACTCGAGGTGGGGATGACACTCAACGTGGGCAGGACAATCAAGGTGGGGAGAACACTCAAGATGGGTAGGACAGTCACGACAGGTAGGACAATCGAGGTGGGGATGACATTCAACGGGGGTAGGACACTCAAGGTGGGGAGGACACTCAAGCTTCGTAGGACATTCAAATCGGGTAGGACATTCAAAATGAGGATGACACTCAAGGAGAGTAGGACACTCAAGGAGGGTAGGACACTCAAGTTGCTTAGGACACTCATGGTTGGTGGAACACTCATCGAGGGAAGGAAAACCGAATTGGGTAGGACACTCAATATGGGTAGGACACTGAACCTGGTTAGGACACTCTAGGTGGGTAGGTGACTGAATGTGGGTAGGACACTCGAACTAAGGATGACACTCAAGGTGGGTAGGACACTCAAGGTGGGTAAGTCATTCAAGGTTGGTAGCACACTCGTTGTGGGTAGGACACTCATGATGCGTCGGACACCCGAGGTGGGGATGGCACTCAACGTGGGTAGGACACTCAAGGTGGAAAGGACACTCACACTTGGTAGGACACTCGAATTGGTAGGACACTCAAAATGGGGATGAAACTCAAGGAGGGTAGGACACACAAAGTGGGTAGGACACTCAAGGTAGGTAGGACACTCAAGTTGGCTAAGACACTCATGGCTGTTAGGACACTCATCGAGGGGAGAAAACTGAAGTGGGTAGGATACTCAATATGGGTACGACACTGAAGGTGGGTAGGACACTGAAGGTGGGTAGGATATTCGAAGTGGGTAGGCAACTGAACCTGGATAGGACACTCTAGGTGGGTAGGTAACTGAATGTGGGTAGGCCACTCAAAGTGGGGATGACTCTCAAGGTGGGTAGGACACCAAGGTGGGTGGGACACTCGACGTCGGTAGGAAACTCAAGGTGGACAGGAACCAGAAGGTTGGTATTATAGTCAATTTGGCTAAGGCACTCATGGTTGGCAGAACACTCAAGGTGTGTAGGACATTGATAATGGGTTTGGGACTCAAGGGGGTTAGGACATTGAACCTGGTTAGGACACCATAGGTGAGTACATGACTGAATGTGGGTAGGACACTCAAAGTTGGGATGACACTCAAAGCGGGTAGGACACTAGGACACTCATGGTGGCTTGGGCACTCAAGGTGGGGATGACACTGAAGATGGGTTGGACACTAAGGGTAGGTGGGATACTCAAGGTGGGAAAGACACTCAAAATGGGGATGACACTCAGGGAGGGTAGGACACTCAAGGTGGATAGGACACTTAGGGTGAGTAGGACACTCATAGCGTTTAGGACACTCAAAATGGGGATGACATTCAAGGCGGGTAGGATACTAAAGGTGGGTAGGACACACAAAGAGGGTAGGACATTCAAGGTGGGTAGGACACTCATGGTGGGTAGGACACTCAACTTTGGTAGGACACTCAAGGTGGACAGGAACCTGAACGTTGGTAGGACAGTCAATTTGGCTAGGGCACTCATGGTTGGCAGGACACTCAAGGTGTGTAGGACACTAAAAGTTGGTAGGACACTCAAGGTTGGCAGGACACTCAAGGTGTGTAGGACACTGCTAATGGGTTTGGGACTCAAGGTGGTTAGGACACTGAACCTGGTTAGGACAACATAGGAGAGTACATGACTGAATGTGGGTAGGACACTCAAAGTGGGGATGACACTCAAGGCGGGTAGGTTACTGAATGTGGGTAGGACACTCATGGTGGCTAGGGAACTAAAGGTTGGGTTGACACTGAAGTTGGGTTAGGCACTAAGAGTGTGTAGGATACTCAAGGTGGGGAGGACTCTCAAAATGGGGATGACACTCAAGGAGGGTAGGACACTCAAGGTGGTTACGACACTCAAGGAGGGAAGGACACTCAAGGTTAGTAGGACTCTCAAGAAAGGTAGGACACTCAAAATGGGTAGGACACTCATGGTGCGAAGGGGACTCGAGGTGGGGATGACACTGAACATCGGTAGGACAATCAAGGTGGGGAGGACACTCAAAGTGGCTAGGACATTCAAGGTGGGGTTGACATGGAGGATGGGTTGGACACTATGGGTGGGTAGGATACTCAAAGTAGGGGGGACACTCAATGTGGGTAAGACACTCAAAATGTGGATGACACACAAGGAGGGTAGGACACTCAAGATGGTTAGGACACTCCAATTGGGTAGGACACTTAAAATGGGGATAACACTAAAAGAGAAAAGGCCGCTCAAGGTGGGTAGGACACGCAAGGAGAGTAGGACATTCAGGTGGGTAGGACACTCATGATGGCTAGGACACTCAACGTGGGTTAGACACTCAAGGTGGGCAAGAACCTTAAGGTGGGTAGGACACACAATTTGACTAGGGCATTCAAGGTTGGCAGGACTCACAAGGTATGTAGGACATTGAAAATTGTAAGGACACCCAAGGTGGGTATAACACTGAACCTGGTTAGGACACCATAGATGAGTAGGTGACTGAATGTGGGTAGGACACTCAACATAGGGCTGACACTCAAGGCGGGTAGGATACTCAAGGTGGGTAGGACACTCTTAGTCGCTAGGGCACTCAAGGTGGCTAGGGCACTTAGGGTGGGTTGGCACTGAAGATGGGTTGGACACTAAGGGTAGGTACGTTACTCAAGGTCGGGAGGACACTCAAAATGGGAATGACACTCAAGGAGGGTAGGACACTCAAGGTGGGTAGGACACTCAAGGTGGGTAAGACATTCAAGGTGGGTAGCACACTCATTGTGGGTAGGACACTCGAGGTGGGTAGGACACTCAAGGTGGGTAGGACACTCAAGGTGGGTAGGAAACTAAAGGTGGGTAGGGAACTCATGGCGGGTACAACACTAGCGGTTAGTAGAACACGGAAACTGGTTAGGACACTCAAGGTGGGTGGGACACTCAATGTCGCCAGGCCACTTAAGGTGGATATGACACTCGACGTGGAGAGGACACTCAAAGTGGTTAGGACACCTAATGTTTAGTAAGACACTCATCATGGGTACGACACTCAATGTCTGTAGAACATTCAAGGTGGGTGGATCACTCAATGTCTGTAGGACATTCAAGGTGGGGATGACACTCAACGTAGGTAGGACACTCAAGGTGGGGCAAACACTCCTGATGGGTACGACACTAAAGGTGGGTAGGACACTGAACCTTGTTAGGACGCTCAAGGTGAGCATGACACTGAAGGTGGGTAGGATACTCAACGTGGGTAGGACGCTGAAGGTGGGTAGGATACTCAACGTGGGTAGGACACTCAAAGTGGGTTGAACACTAAGGCTGGGTAGAACACCGAAACTGGTTAGCTCACTCAAGGTGGATAGAACACTCAAAGTGGTTAGGACACTCAACATGAGGATTACACTAAAGGTCGGTAGGACACTCAAGGTGGGTAAATTAAACTCAAGGTGGGTAGGACACTCAAGGTGGGTAGGGCAATCACGGTGGGTACAACACTAGGGGTGGGAAGAACACCGAAACTGGTTAGGATACTCAAGCTGGGTAGGACACTCAATGTGGGTAGGACACACAATATGGGGATGACACACAAGGTGGGTAAGGCACTCAAGGTGAATAGGGCACTCATGGTGGGTAGGATAATTATGGAGGGTAGGTCACTCACGGTGGATAAGACACTCAAGGTGGGTAAGAAAGTGAAGCTGGGTATAAATGTTTAGGTGGGATGGACACTCAGGATGGGTAGGACACTCAAACAACAACACACAAAAAGTGGGTAGGAAAGTAAAAGTAGGTGTTTCTGTTAAAGTGGGAAGGACACTCAGGTTGGAGGATACTAAAGTGGGTAGCACACTCAACGTGGGTAGGAAACTCATGCTGGATAGGGCACTCAAGTTGGAAAGGAAAGTCAAACTGGATAGAACAATCAAGGTGGGTAGGGCACTCATGGTGGGTACAACACTAAGGGTGGGTAGAACAATGAAACTGGTTAGGGCACTCAAGATGGGTAAAACACTCAATGTGGTTAGGACAATCAAAATGGGGAGAACACTCAAGGTGGGTAGGACATTCAAGGTCGGTAGGACATTCAAGGTAGGTAGGACACTCAAGGTGGGTAGGGCAGTCATGGTGGTTACAAAACAAACGGTGGGTATAACACCGAAACTGGTTAAGACACTCAAGCTGGGTAGGACACTCAATGTGGGTAGGACACATATGGTGGTTAGGACACTAAAGGTGGGTAGGACACTCATGGTAGCTAAGACAATTAAGGTGAGGAGGACACTCAAGGTGGGTACAACACTAGGGGGAGGTAGGACACTGACGCCGGTTGTTGGTAGGACACTGAGGGTGGGGATGACACCCAACGTGGGTAGGACACTCGAGGTCGGTATGACACTCAAGGTGATTAGGTCACTCAATGTGGGTAGGACACTCAAGGTGGATCGGACACTGAACCTGGGTAGGACACTGAAGGTAGGACTGTCAAGGCTGCGATGACACTCATGGTCGGTACGACACTCAAGGTGGGTAGGACACTTACGGTGGGTAAAACACTCATGATAGGTAGGACATTGAACCTGGTTAGGACACTCAAGATGGGTACGACACTGAACCTGCTTAGGTCACTCAAGGTTGGTAATACACTCAAAGTGGGTAGGACACTCATGATGGGTAGGACACTCATTATGGGTATGACACTCAAGGTGGGTAGGACAGTGAACCTGGTTAGGACACTCAAGGTGGGTAGGACACTCAAGGTGGGTAGGACTTTGAACCTGGTTAGGACACGCGAGGTAGGTAGCACACTCAAGGTGGGTAGCACATTGAACCTGGTTAGGACACTCAAGGTGGGTAGGACACTGAACCTAGTTAGGACACTCAAGGTGGGTAGGACAGTCAAGGCAGAGATGACACTCAAGGTCGGTACGACACTCATGGTGAGTAGCACACTCAAGATGGGTAGGACACTCCTAGTGGGTAGAACACTCATGACGGATACGACACTCAAGGTGGGTAGCACACTGAACCTGCTTAGGACACTCAAGGTGGGTAGGACACTCAAGGTGAGTAACACACTCAAAGTGCGTAGGACACTGAACCAGGTTAGGACATTCAAGCTGGGTAGGACATTCAATGTGGGAAGGACACTCAAGGTGGGTAGGCCACTGAACCTGGTTAGGACATTCAAGGTGGGTGGGACACTCAAAGTGAGTAGGACACTCAAGGCGGCTAGGACACTGAACGTGGTTAGTACACTAAAAGTAAGACACTCGAGGTGGGTAGGACACTCAAGGTGGGTAGGACATTGAACCAGGTTAGGACACTCAAGGTGGGTAGGACACTGAAGCTGGTTAGGACACTCAAGGTGGGTAGGACACCTAACCTGGTTAGGACACTCAAGGTGGGTACGACACTCAAGGTGGGTAGGACACTGAACCTGGTTAGCATACTGAAGGTGGCAGGACACTCATAATGGGTACGACACTCAAGGTGGGTAGGACACTCAACCTGCTTAGGACACTCAAGGTGGGTAGGACACTCAATGTGGGAAGGACACTCAAGGTGGGTAGGACACCTAACCTGGTTAGGACATTCAAGGTGATTAGGATACTCAATGTCGGTAGGACACTGAAGGTGGGGATGACACTCAACGTGGGTAGGACACTCGAGATGGGTAAGACACTCAAGGTGGGTAGGACACTCAAGGTGGGTAGGAAACTCAAAGTGGGTAGGACACTGAACCAGGTTAGGACACTCAAGGTGGGTAGGCCACTGAACCTGGTTAGGACACTCATGGTGGTTGGGACTCTCATGGTGCGTAGGAAAGTCAAGGTGACTACGACACTCAAGGTGGCGATTACACTGAAGATGTGTTTCACACTAAACGTAGGAAGGGCACTCAAGGTGTGTAGGACACTCAAGGTTGGTAGGACACTCAGGTTGGGTAGCACAACCATGATGGGTACGACACTCAAAGTGGGTAGGACACTCAAGATGGGTAGGACACTTAAGATGAGTAGGACACTGAACCTGGCTAGGACACTCAAGGTGGGTAGTACAGACAAGGTGGGTAGGACACTCATGGTGGGTAGGACACTCAATATGGGAAGGACACTGAACCTGGTTAGCACACTCAAGGTGGGCAAGATACTGAAGGTGGGTAGGAAAGTCAAGGTGGCTGTGACTGTTAAGTTGGGAAGGACACTCAGGATGGATAGGACACTGAAGGTGGGGGGACACTAAGGTGGGTAGGGCACTGAACCTGGTTAGGACACTCGAGGAAGGTTGGACAGTCAAGGTTGGGATGACACTCAAGGTCGGTACGACACCCAAAGTGGGTAGGACACTCAAGATGGGTACGACATTCAAGGTGGGTACGACACTGAACCTGGTTAGGACACTCAAGGTGGGTAGGACACTCAATGTGGGAAGGACACTCAAGGTGGGCAGGACACCTAACCTAGTTACGACATTCAAGGCGGGTAGGACACTCAAGGTGGGTAGGACACTCAAGGTGGGTAGGACATTCATGGTAGTAGGACACTCAAGGTGGGGAGGACACTAAAGGTGGGGTGGGCACTCA
>JANSTR010155751.1:0-10445 GCA_025434805.1 Antipathozoanthus remengesaui
TATAATATCGAGTTGCTGAGCTCAATACTTTGCAACGAAATTGTTTTTTAATCTGGCCTTGAAAGCTCTAAAGGATATGTTTTTGAGTTCTGCTTTTATTGAATTCCAAACTTTGGCTCCTGTAAATCTTATATTAAATATTCCATAATTACAAAAATCAGAAGTTCAAAATTTTATACAATTGGGCAACTGTAAAATCTCATCAGGGTTATAATCAATTTGTTAAAGGTACTCCACCTTGGTGTTCCATTTGCTTCAGTACTTGTGCCTCACCCCACTTGATGACAGCCATCAACACATCATACTCACAAGCCTGAAATAAAGGAACATCACCTATACATGTTACTGAGAGAAAAATATTCAATAACTATTTCACACATTCTGTAGTTTAATGACTGCATGTGTAAAATGTGTTGATATTGAAAAACAATAAAAAATATTTATTATATAAAGAAGAGTGTCTTATAGGGTTTTCTGCCACTGAGAAATGTCGTACTGTATCTAAACACAAATAAAAATATGATAATTTTATGTGTGTAAATATCACTTTTCAGCCAATCAGTGAAATAGTCAGGAATATGTATGTATATATTAAATGTATTTGCAGTATTTGTATATGTTTATATAATAAACAGAATAATACATAGTCGTTTGGAGATATAGAATTTATTTTCGTGGGTTCAAATTGAACACTCAAAAATAAATTCCATATCACTGCATGCCTATGCATTATTCTCTATATATTTAATATATTATTATATACACTAGGTTGCCAACATTTTGCTTTTTAAATATAATTTATATGTGATATTTAACAAATAGAACAGTCAGCTTTTCCCGAACTCTGTGCAGTAATAAAGCATGCAGGTAGTGAAGAGAGCACAAAAGAAGTGTAGGAAGAAACTAGAACGGAAGACGAGTGCTTCTCCTCACTTCTTAAAGGGTGCTCTCATAACATCCTAATTACTGTATGGAGGATTGGAAGTGCACTACACTCAAGTCCACTCTTCTTAAAACATAACTTAATTTACCTGCAAAAAGTCTGACTTTAGCAGCTGCACCAGATATTTTTTAGGAAGGAATGGGAAGATGTCTGACTGTGCAATACTGACAAATTCTGCCTCCATGAACTGAATAGCTTGTCCATGCACCCAGGCCGACCCATGGGGCTGGGAACTCCATTCTATAGTCTGAAGCATGGTGGACAATGATAACTCTTCTGCGATAATGTCTTCACAACCTAAAGAGGACAGCAGTGATACAATGACTCACAACAAAATCTTTGACATAATTTATTCCTACTTTACTGTGGACACAAAACACACTTCCAACGGCATAGTCACACATGATAGCAGTCTGAGTGTTGTCATCATCATAAGAGTTTAGTATTGGACAAAAGCTATAGGTCTGTCTTCTCCTTACACCATCTGCACAGAATATTATCTAATGTTGTTTGGTTACAACAGCTGCAAACTATCTAAGATGAAAAGCAAAATTCTCCCAACCTGTTTATAAGGAAGCTGTGGAGATGCTTTGAAAGAATTTAGCAGTGCACCATATGGCAAACTTTGACTAATTAAAAGACCTAAAACGTTGAACTTGGCACATACATACACATGCCTACTAGATACAACCATATATGGTATTTATATGGCATTTCATTAGTTACTAAATACGAAATGCCATATATATGTAAGAAAACATTAATTTGCAACTGTCACAGCACTTCACCCAAACAAAATTAGGACAACGACAGACAAAAATTACTCTCACTTTGTAAACAATATTTTGAATTAAAAATGGTCAACCATGGGGGAGTCTTTTAAACACAATTTTACTAGTCATAGTAGTGAAACTTTAATTTAGGTTGAATGTGCATGTGCCCAGTAGTACGAAATTCAAACTGGTCTAACATGTGCACCTGGACCACAATCTGAACTTTGAGGCAAGTTCATACCACATACCTTGTGCTAAGACAGCAAAGTCTGTAAAGCTAGCCACTTCATATACTTCCATTGCAATTTCTGCTGTTGTAAGTAGTTTATGTGTCTCTGGACCAGTGTCTCTTCGATTGTCAGAGCTCCATTTTACAATAAATGACAAGTCCACAGAATCTGTGTATAAACACTGAAGAAGTATTCTGGCATACTGTCTTGGAATAACAGATTCTTCAAGTACCAGTCTTGTCATGCCCGAACTGTTATTTGACAGTAAATGTGAATTACTTCCCAGGAACAGTGATCTAAAAAATGGCGACCGTGCACAAAGTACTGCTTTATGGCATGGCAGCTCATAAGTGTGATTTGTGATTGTATTTGCATCAACAGCAGTGTCTGGATGGTTTTGACCAGGGTACACCAGCACAGTGTCAGCATGTTCTGCACTTGACAGTAATGACTTAAAATCCTGCTCTAAGACATTTGGTGTCCCAAATTCATCACCAAGTTGGATCAGTATATCAAGATTGTCCTGTCCTGATTTAGAGCAGAGGATTTCACCAGTATAAAGATACCTAAGAAGAGTTGAAAATATCTCTGCACTGATAGATTCTGTCTTTATCTCAAGCTGAACAACAGGATTTGTTCCATCATCTTCGCAGTGGACAAGCAAATCTTTGAAGTATGGGCATCTTGCTGACAATACTGCTTTGTGAACAGGATATTGTATCCCATCATACAACAATGTTATATCAGAACAATATGAATTCTCAAATAGATCAGCAAGGTCCTTTTTCAATGAACTGACTTGTGGTCGGGCAAGATTAGTCTCCTGTGAAAGTCTCTTGAGTGTGAGCAAAGACTCATATTCTTCAACAAGTGCACTAATATCCTGGGTTGACCATGTATGCATTAGCTCACGCAACAGCTTTCCATGGTCTTGACACTTAAAAATGCTTCTGGATCGGATTAATTTTTTCTTTAACGTATTGAATTTTGTGAATTTTCTTCTCCGATCGTCATTGCCCTGTTTTATATACCTTGAACTTTGATAATCCTGGGAGCTTGGTTCCGATATTGATGAAGTTGCTCCCATCACTTTTCATCAAACACAAAGTTAAGATAAAGCACATAACCAATGACTTTAACATTTCAGATTGTTCTTGTTCATGTTTTGCTGGCTTGTAAATCACTGCTATCGAAAACACTGCCAGTTTCAGTATTGAACTTTCACGATGAAATTCCTAATGGCACAAGGAAGTTGAAGATTCTGCTACTGAAAAACAAATAGAACAAACATTATACACTTAAAGACTGCTCAAGAGGGAAACATCTATTTTGTTTCCCAAGAATCTCGATGTTTCCTGAGACGAAGCCGAGGGACACATCGAAATAAAAGAGAAACAAAACAGATGTTCCCCAAGGGAGCAGTTATTAAGTGTTTTGTTATATAGCATAAACAAAATAAACCACAGTTGTTAAAACAAAACAAATTTTTCCACTCTCAAATGTGACAGTGCGACAGCAATGTTTACCGGCTGGTCAACAATTTTTGAGATGTTGACCAGCCAGGTAACATTTGACTTGAACTCATCCACATGACCTCGATTTAACCAATGAGAGCACACATTCAAGTCGAAAACATACTTGCTATATAATAATTAATATTCAACTCATAACAGGTTATCCCCAGAGAAAATAACTTTTGGCATTCCACAGGATTATATCTAGAGCTCTGCTAACCAAATTCCATATATTAATTACAAATTATACTAAGGTATTAATTTATGGAAGGAGCTCAGGAAAGGAGTATTCAATGAGTATAACTATAATTATTTTAGATTACCAGCAAAACATAATATTTACAACAAGGTAACAATTGACGATGAGAAACTATAAAAATGCACTAAAATCAATAAATCTATTTGGCTGAAGATTAAGATTATTTCAATAAAAGAATGTTCATTGTTGCCTCCGGACTATTAATATTCTTACACAAACAACCAGCAAAACAAGGCATGAAAGAAGGATCTAGGCGTAATTTTTTCCGAATATGGCATATCATATCCAGGCATTATTCCAAGTCAATGTGCAGTGGCGTATTTCCAGTCATATTTTATACTACTGGCGTTCAGTCGATTTCCCAAGAAAGCAAAGCTGCTTAGCTCAAAGTTTATTTGTTTGAATCGCCTCGCCTCGCTTTCTCCAAGATTGTATGATGAATAAACAACGCGAATACCATATAATGGAGCAAGAAACAAGTCTATAAAAAGAAACAATCCCAACCGTCAATGGGATTCGGCAAACCTGCAAACATATTTCTTCAAATACTTTTCAACAGAGCGACGCAATGACTGTAAGTACTAAAACGAATAACATAAGAAATCACGAATTTAAAAATAAAGCACCAATTAATGAATATTGTTAGCCAGAAGTCTGCAGTTGTAACGATAAAAACATCAACAGACGCTTCACACATTTTACACAGCTGGGGACCTTTTCACAATAATGCTTCCAAAAATCTAAACGCAACAATTCGTTTATCTCGCGAAACAACTAGGGTTTTTTCGTGCAATATTTAAAATTCCTAATGTCTATTCTACGAATATAACCTAAGAACACGCTATAGTGTATACAAGATCTGTTTCAGGAACAGGAAACCAGCCAAATGATTCAAACTTGAATCATCCTGCCTGGTACATGGTAAGTGATTCGAATGTCAACAAATATTCACATCCGCGAACATACAAAATTATTGTCTGCAAATCTTTTCCACCATATCTACTTGTGTATCTTACCTGGTAAAAGCAGGAAATTTGAGTGTTTTCAGAAAACTTTAGGTTTATATTCTATTGCTGTTTTCCTCTGAATATAATCTGGAACAGGAATATAACTTTATAAAGCAAAAATCAAACATTATTCATTCAATCCTATATATTTTTTTCTAAAAATTTTTGCTATGTAACCAAGCCAGCTTATTGCTGCAAAGACTTGTGGGAGACTAAAACCTACGCAGGGAGGAGGGGCCAAAAATAAAGAGTTTGGCTATACAGCTTTGAGAGCGATAATCATTTCAGTAGAAAGCGATTACGTTTGTCAATTTCTCCCATTTTTTGCGTTCCAGAACACAATGTCAGCACATATTATATGCGTGCACATATAAAATATCTAGCATGGGTTCCCTGTGGTTTCACTAACAAGCATTGTACCCACAGTCATGCACATGCGCCATAAATAAGTGTAATAATAATAACAATAATAATTTAATACTTTTATTGCGCGTTTCTATAAATTATTCAATCTGCATTACAACTTTAAATCCTAACTGACCTAAGCTAAACATGACAATATTAATAAAACACACGCGCTAAAACACTAAAACATGACAAAGGTTGTTATCCTAAAACAAAACGTTTGATCATTAAAAATATAATGTTGTGTATTTTAAACTTTTGTACGCAGTACACAGAGTTTAAAGCACTAAGCTTTCGATCCTAACGCGGATCTTGTTCACAGTGAATTCAGTCACGGTGCAGCGGTGGGTTTAAAAACCTTTGGCACACGTGACTGCAGAAGGTGGTAACAGGTGTCTGCCCTGGTCACGGTTTAGATTAGCTTGATTTATTCTAATATATACAGCGGTATACAAAGAAAGCCCTCGTCCCCCTCCCCTATATCAAGGGCTTATCAGAATAACTGAGGCGTACTTTCAAGACACACGCAGTGGAGACGTACTTCAAACCGTTCAACTTGCTGCGACAACAGATATGCTCTCCTAAAGACCGTACAAAGAAAGGAGATATTGTTGGTGCTATGTACCACATCAGCTGTATGGGATCCACAGAAAGCGAATGTGAATCCACCTATGTTGGCGAGACAGAACGATCCCTAAAGAGAAGAATCGCTGAGCACATGAGACCAAGCTCAGCGGAAAAATCAGGAGTCGCTACACACATTCATAAGAACCACCGAGACTACCAGATCTCCATGGGCACCGTAACAGGACTGGACAGAGGGCAGGACTGGCACAAACGTGGAGTGGAAGAGGCTGTATATATTAGAATAAATCAACCCAATCTAAACCGTGACCAGGGCAGACACCTGCTACCTCACACCTGGGACCACCTTCTGCAGTCACGTGTGCCAAAGGTTCTTAAACCCACGGCACCGTGACTGAATTCACTGTGAACAAGATCCACGTTAGGATCGAAAGCTTAGTGCTTTAAAACTCTGTGTACTGCGTACAAAAGTTTAAAATACATAACATTATAGTTAACCAGTACAGATGAATCTTCATTCCATTTTTGTATCCTTGATTGATTTTTATTATTTTTCAAGCAATCATTCAATGTAAAGATATTCTTGATTGACAGGCTGAGCCACTGGAATAAACACTTGCTTTTCTATTTCTAGTGTGAGAAGTGCAGCAGTTAGGGACTTGATTAGGGCATTATACTCTGAGCCATAACTACATTGGCCTGTTCAACTAGAGTCAAATGCATATAGAGTTTGCCGATGGGAGTAATGTGCTCAACATAAAGGGACACACTTTTAAACAGTTGAACAATTTACATAACCCTTTCAGCCCCAAACACAACTGAACTTATGACATTTTGTACCAAATTCTCTTAACACTAAGCAGTCTTTATCATGTAACTAATCCATGGAAAACCATGGGTTGACAAAAACAATCTCAAAGATGAGATGCTCCAACAAAGGGCTAACACTTGAAACATCAGAGCTCTTTCTTTCAACCTTACGGTGCTGATAATTGTTTTCCTTAACCCTCAGTTGATTTTACTATACATTTTACATACATGGCAACACAGTCTATATAATATATAGTTTTTTTAAAAAAGTATTTACTTAGACCATAGAAAATAGGTTGAGAGAATTTTGCTTTTCATCTTCATCTCATAAACAGTCAACCTTTGGCTAATAGACAGTGTATCCTATGCCACAGCTAATATAAGAAGGTTCAATGCTATTAAACTGGCTAGTGCTGCCAGGATTTTAAATAATATAATAAATAATAAAATAATATATATCTTAACCCTTTCATTCCCATGGTCACTTCCATTAACATCTATCTTCTCCTTACAGTATCAATATATAGTAAGTTGATTGGTGTTGAGAATATGAAAATTGATCATCCATCACAAACTATCCTAGATCAAATTCTCCCAATCTATTAATAGAAAATATATGAAAAGAGTAATGAGAATTTTAAAACTCATCATTTTGGCACTTCTGGGAGTGAAAAGGTTAATACATACAGCATGCAGCATCACCAAATTTAAAAGAACTAAAACTGACTGCAGAACTCAACTGTCCTGTGCTATGTACATAAACTACATGTAAATCACCAGTTATTATATTCCATACATTCTAAAATAAGATCATACCAAAAATAATACAAAAGGCTGAAAAGATAGATCAAAAACATGGAAAAGAACAATAAGAAGAAGATTAAAATATTAAGTTCTTTGAAAGAACTAAAACTGGCTGCAAATCTCAATTGGTAGATTGTGCCACTGAAACTGACAATAAAATTACATATACTAATTAATTGACAAAACAATGAATTCACCTGCTGAGGGGACATGGAATGATTCTGGTTCCAATTTTCCAGTATATTATGCCAGTATTTATTCATCTTTTCTGACTCCTTGTTGTGCTTCCTACTAAACATATAAACAACAATGTATTTGCACCATTCTTGCATGCAATGGGAAATTAACATAACTTCATAAAGTAAACAAAATAATTAGTGAACAAACCCTCTCTACACTTTTTGTATTAAGCTATACAGGCCCAAGGCTAAAAAACCATAGAGGGAGTTTATTTATTTTATGATTCAATAATAATTTTCTCACTGGAGCGGAAAAGTGAGAGCAATGAATGCAGTGAAGTTTAAAGGCAAATTTTGTTGAACTCTTTGTGTTTGCTGTATAAACTTTTTTCTAGCTCTGTCTTGTTTGTTTTTGTTGTTTTTCCAAACAAAGCTGAATTTGCAGCCACTTTTTCACAACAAAAAATGAAAACAAAACAATTTTAGTTGCTAGTCAACAGTTACAGATGTTGACCTTCCTGCTGTATCAACAAATAGTGGTCCTGTGAGCGTGCGTAACATGATCATTTCTGACTAATGGTATTGCACGTTTTTAGTATGAAAATTATTGTTGAATTATAATTTTCGATAATTTTTGGAAATTATGGAAAATTCAATATTTAATTATTTGGTCCAAAGCTTACAATAATATTGAATCTTTAACCCTATTCAGCCTGGGGGGGGGGGGACTTTTGATGCCCGTGCCAACTTTAAAGTTATGTAACCTCTAGACGATTTATGGTAACCCTTCCAAATTTTTGGACTTTTCCAAAAATTTATCAGGGAATATGTTAATGGGGTTTAATGTGTGTCTTGGGTTAGTATGTTGCCATGACAGCCACATTTTAAGTGGTATGTTTTGAGTAATTTTAATATTTTTTGGTTTTTCTTAGTTTATTTCAATTACAAATCTCGGAAATTTTATTTTATACTTATGGAGATCAACTTTGTTAAGAGAAGAAATTTTTAATGAGTTGTGACGTTGCACAGCTGGATTGGCTTGTTACCTTGTATATTAATTAGGTATTTTAGGCGCCCAGCCACTATATCTATGATAATTTTCATACTGAAAATGCACAATACCATTGGTCAGAATAGATCATGTGATGTATATTCGCAGGACCACTGCATCGGTTCCGCAGATTTATGTCATGAGAACCTCTGCTACCAATCTTAGTCAAATGGAAAAGTCTGTAGCTTAAAGCATACAACTAGTATTAGTTAATAAATTACTGTATAATTATTTTAACAGAAGCTCACAAGACTACTATACTGTAACTGTAGGACCCCCGCAAGCTGTTTGTTTTTCTCGCCGCGCAATCTCTAGTGACTGAACGCCAAGCTACGCTGGCTACCCCGCAAGTGAAGTACGGACCCTGGTACAACACTTCACACGTAGCTTCTTCATGTAATCACCATCGCACGTTTATCAAGACTCTGCCTCAGTTAAATCAACTTACTTTTGGGTATGTACTCGATAGTCGTCCTCGGCAAAGTCACTGAATGGCGTAAACACCGCGAACCCGTGTTCATCAAACTCCACAACAAAGTCCGCCATCTTGGGTTCTTCTTCCATGTTCTTTGACATTGTTTTAAGTAAGTTCTTAAAATTACAGCTTCTTCACAAGTACAATTTTTTCAGCAATTTTCAGTTGTGATTATGCAAATAATAAATCTGGTCGATGGACTTTCCAAAATGCCTAACAAATATAAACAAGATCGCATGCAACAAGAGTTTGCTTTTGTCGTTTTGATATTCAAAGAAACCGCGTTTGAAAGACTGGGTAGAAACCAGCCTCGTTTGGGTGTTACACCCACCCCAGACCCTTCGCAATCCAAAACAAAATGGCGGCTCTGACGGGTTACTGAGGCTTTACGAACACTTGCTTTTAAAAAGAGTTTTCATGCTTATACATGTTTTATTGAGAGTGGAGAATCCATGTAAAAATGGAAAGTCGTCACTGCTTGAATGACTATTAAATTGATTAAAAGTTGATTACAAACTCTTACACTTAATACGAAGGCTTTTCACCATGTCCATGACAAATTGGGTAAGTCTTGATCTTGTATCTCCTTTTGCTCGTTCGCAGAGCTATTGGGTTGTTACTTTTGCTTGTGGGATCCAGGATTGAAAGACTCAAATATCCATAAACACGCAGTTGCCACTCTCGCTACTATCCATTTTCAAGGAACATTTTATTCTTACCCAACTCAAAAAGGTTTTAACTAAACTACAAGAATTGTTGTGAACTGATTACTAGCTCCCAAAAGGACAAATTCATCAGAGAATACAAACAGCAGTTTCATAAGGAACCGTTCAATCTACATGCAGTATACATTTACTTGAAAGACAGAAATTTGCTACAACTTCAACACCAGCTAATAAATCACTAAATTTGACACATTTGATTTTGATATTTTTTCCTTTACCCAACCATTTCTAAGTAAAATTTTCTTACCCAACCTGAAGTACCTATAACCCCGGCCTTAAATATTGACTGCTCCCTCAGGAACACTAGCGTATGCCTTCATTACTAAGTGCCAGAAACAAGTACTGGAGAAATGGGAGTGACAGTTATGATAGCTTCTGGCTATTCTGAAAACTACAGGAAGAAGGTAATTTAATGCGCCGTCATAGTATCATCGAGGGGAGACCACTCCCCAACGAAAAATCAAGGACACACCACAATGACCAAACCTATCCAGGTGATCTGGTGACGTCATTTCCCGTCTGAAGCACCCAATCAGCGCAGGGCAAAAAATAATTTTATTTCCGTGCCGCCATCGCTGTAGACAGTGAACACATGCACATTCGAGTAGAAACAGTTCTTTTAATTTACCTTTGTTCAGCAGTACACTGCATACAGTACAGAATAACTCCATAGCATATATCCGTA
>JANSTR010155762.1:0-10445 GCA_025434805.1 Antipathozoanthus remengesaui
GTATAGTTGAGGCATCACTATCCTTTAAATATCATCAATTTATTAGTGTAATTTAGTTAATCGTTACTTTTCTTTTGCATTTATGCCCTATGCCATCTATTTTAGAAAGGTAATACATGTATACTTATGGTCATACTTAATAAATGTTGTTGTTGTTGTTACATCTCGCATAACCTATCTGTACTTGGTTTCCAAATATCATAGACCTGATTTATCTCGGTATTTGAGGGAAATCGAATCACTGAAATTACAGGGTTTTGCACAAATCTTCTGATTATTATAAACCATGATAAGACATACTGTTTAGATACTTCTCTCAAGATTTCTGCTCTGTTGTGTATCAGTTGTTGATGACATTTAAAAAATATTGGTAAACCAGCAAAACGAAAATCTCAGCCACAAAGGAAGACATTGCGTTACTTCAAGTAACAGATCATTTTTGATCATGTTTAGTAGTGAAATCCTATTCTATAATGGATAGAAATGTAAACGGTTCATCCCCAACTAAAGCACGGTTAGCAATTATTACAAAACATTCTTTGTATTACTGAAGTGAAAGCTCTTGTTTGAGGTGTCATAAGGCAAAACGTTTACAGATTTTATTTCTTGATGACAGAATCAGTGCAACATGTGTTTATGAATACAAACATTGCACTTACCACCAAATACCTTAAATTGAAATTCAATGTGCTGGAAATTGTTCGTTTCACTGGTTGAATTTTCAGGAATTCCGCTTTCATCCATAGTAAGAATGGACTATTGAAGTTATGCAGTACAATAACCGTCAGAAAGCAATTGTTTATGATTTTTTTTTCTTTTAACTTTTTATTATCAATGCCCCACCCTAAGACCAACATGAAACTTCTGTAAACAATTTATCTATATTAATCCTAAACTAGACATTTATAATTGTCTCCAATCCACACTCAATCAATTTACTTTCGTCTCTGCCCAAACCAACGGATGTAAAATGATGAAATGGTTATAAACAGCTCATTTCAGAACTCAACATAGGAAATGCCCAGAGCCATGTAATCCTTGGAGGATAATTGGTCTAGACATTGAGATGTTCGCTGTTGAGTATTTAGAACTTTGGGCAAAGAAAAAATAATCAGATAATTGAAAGACAAGAATATAGTGTAAGATAGTCTTTAGCCATGAGGGTCAGAGTGAAATGATACTAATAAATAAAAAGATCGCCGTGTTAGCTTTGTTTGTCCAGTATACTGCAGTGATTCAGTTCTTATGTCATTCCTTGAGGCATTCCACAAATCCGAAGTGCATGGTTTTCCAAATAGAAATCCATTACCCTTTTGGCGATACGCAACAAAATATTGTTAAGCTTTATCCATTCTTGTATCAATATTGACCAATTCTTCAATCTCCGTCGTAACAATTGATTTTATTACATTTAATGATATTGTATTAATTAGTCTTAATACCATAATCTTCCTATCACTTTGCCGCAGAAGTGTTCTCGAAAAACAATTATTGAAGCTGGTTTTGTTGTGCGAGCTCTTATTGACAAGAGTTCTTGCAATATCTTTTTCATATTCCTTTTGCTAATGACAATAAAAACTCGTTTTGGTTTAATTGAGCCGTGGAAATGAGTATCTATTCATTGCGATATAAAGAGTCTTTATTGTAAAATGGCTCAATCAGCCACGACTTTCAATTAACTGTTCAGTGGTAAACTTATTTTAAATGAAGAACAACAGTATATTTTCTGGAAAATCAGTCAAAGCCGAGTTGGTATAGTATTCAGATTTGTGTTCGCTCTTTTCCATTGTCTTTTTGTATTGCAAACACGATTACAGCATCTCCGACAGCTTAAGATATGAGACTCGAAAATAATATCTCAACTCGAGTTTTTTCTTAAAGATTTTTTAAGACCGATATAATTTTATATAAACGTCATTAAAGGGAATCGGAAATACTTGTTTTTAATGATAACCTAAAAGGTCCATGCTTCTGTCGATATTCCATTTCAGATCCGTGGTTATAGCCGACTGTGACCACTAGCAATCCGAAGCTGTCAAATGACTATGTTTAATGTTTGACAGAACAGTGACAACAGACGTTACAAACGATTATGTTAGACAAGAACTCTTTGTAAATGTTATCTTGAATTGTCGATATATTAATAGCAAACACTTCCTGAACTTTGTGATGACCACTTTCATAACGGAAATGTTTTAAACACCAAAGAAAACAAAGGATTTTTAATTGTGTTTGATATATCGATCACTTAGAGTCAAAATTAGAAACTTGATCCTTTTCAAAGCGCGCTGCTGCATGCGCTGCTCAACCACAATTTTTCTTATGTCTAGTAATAATGAAACAACTGGCTTACCAAGAATACCGCAAACCGACAAATTTAAGTTGTGGTGGAAAGTGCAAGTCGAATCATATTCGTGCAATATATAAACTTGGTTACCACAAAACGCTGAAAATATGGCTACCGGAATAAAAGTAAGATATCGTAGTTTTCTCTGATTTCATTATCCCCAGCACGAACTGGTTCGCCAAGTGCACGAGAATCAATGTGAAGATATTTCTTTGAAAAGAATCTTAGTCTCAAATGTTATTGAGCAAGCATTTGAGTGAAGATTTTGTTTTTCTTCTAGGATAATGAGTTCATCAGCTATGTGCACCGTTGTTGTGGAGACATGATCAGGTGGAATTATCTCGTCAACATTTTCATTAAACTGAAAACCCTTCAACTTCTTACAGACCATTGGTTAGTCTTCTGTAGCATCTGTCAACGCCCTAGCTCTGCTCCATTTATTAGGAATTTGAAAATGCAGGCATGACAATGTTTGCCATAAAAATGTATGAAAGGCTTTCTCTGGAATCTTTATTATACTCCACACAATAATCAATTAGATTCAGAGATGAAGAGGAGATCCAAACCTTTATGTCTTATAATGAAGAAACACATCTCTTTATGAGGTAGCAACTGACAAACGACAACTAGAATCAACGATCAGATTAGCTACACTGCTTCAATAGTATAAAAATTGTTACATTTGCTTTTTTGTTTCCGTTAACAAGATTTCTTTGAGATTAAGGAAACGTTTTGTCTTTATATATGTTGAAAGATTACTGTATTGAAGATAAGCAAACCAAATATGATAGTTACGTTAACAGCTTGATGTTGACCGTATTAAAATACGCAACACAGCTCGCGAGGGAGAACAGAAAGTCAGTGAAAACCCACACAATCAATAAAATAATAAAACTTAAACAGCAGTTGACCAAGATTGTACATTTTGAAACCGATGTTTCTTATTTTTTTAATAATTTATGCAGAAGTACCAACACCCGACGGTATCCTTTCAGTTTCACTTTACAAATTCTCCCCTCTTATTCAATTGAATAAAATTGCTGATAGTATTGTTCCTTAATAACTGCAAAACTCTGACCAAGCGGATAAGTAACATAGGAACAAATTCTTTTTCTTGACCCATTATTTTACATAACTCATTTCTTCACGCCAGGACTTAAAACAATAAACAGCTGATCAATATGCTGTGATGCTGGATTGTATTTTGTTGTGAAATGTAAATATACAGTAGTTTCCTGACGAAGCCTACAAGAATACATGAATACATAATAGAATACATAAAGAAGCCTACAAGAATACATGAAAAAAAATCAATTGTGCAAAACAGAACTGGCATAACCCATGCACGAACGAAACGATAATTTGTGGAATTTATGCAGGCCTGAAACTTGAAGTCAATACAGGATATTCGTGCCGTAAGGTTTAAAGAAATCTAACCACTCGAGCCCTTCGTCGGAGCATCTGATGCTCTGTCAACCGCTGGTTGATTTTACCTACCCGCCGACACAGTCTATAAGTTTCTTACAAACTATTTACTAAGAGTGAATACAGGATATTTTAAAAAGGAGAATCAGCTCGGCAGAAAGATACCAAGGTAAAAAGCAGTTCAGAGAAGCCGCTTTTTGCACTTACAACTGCACTTAAAATATTCTGTAGTATACTGTGATTCAGTTGCTGAATAAGAAGAATTGTAGTATTTCCAACCTTGCTTCAACTTAGTCATTTACATTTTCGTTTCAGAACCAAACAAAGCTTGAGTTACTTAGGTTTAAGACAACGTTCTCCAGTACACGTGTCTGTCTGACAGTCGCAATAAGGGATAAATTCACTCTAAAGTTACCCTTGGGGAAAGGCGAGAATGCAAAAATACAACAAAAATGAATCTGACTTGGGTTCTGAAGATTATAAGCAGATTTAATAGATGGCTATAAATTCGCACGGCGGGACTCTTCTCATAACATCACACCCATGCATGATAATGTGGTTGAATTCTCCATTGGCTTAGTGCTGATCACCTAAAGTTTAGAGGTGGTACTAGAAATACATTTCATACACATTTTATGCAAGGGTGTGGTTGAGCAGATTGTCTTCTTGCGGAGAAATTGCTGCTAAGGTTTTTGTGAGGTACCATCGTCTCTGCAATGTTCTGATAATCCATGTCATAACTGTCTATTGTTTTAGAGAAGTGGTCCATAGTGAATTGATGATGATTTGTATAATTTAACTCATCTGCTACTTTCCAGGGGTTCTCAGCAACTCGCATCGTAAATCGGTTTAGTACATACACAGGTGTGTCCTTCCCTTTGAGAAACACACCAAAAATGCCACCAACTAATTAATTCAGTCTTAGGTCTAACGTATTGGCCATTGGCAATTTGAAGCACAAGCAAGCAATTCTACAGTTTGGATGCATAAGGACTCATTCGCTCATTTGATATTGTTTTTTTGTAAGACTGTGATATCATTGAGGTTGACGAACCTCCATTTGTACGATTGCCTAGAAGTCATTATTATATTCCATAGAAATGGGTAACAATTGCAATAACGCTGTATTTTCATTTCACCAGAAGCGTATTCCCAACTTAATGTCTCTTAATTTTTTTGCCACTCAGTTCTGAGAGTGGAATATACAAACAGCTGTTTAAACTTGCGTGTTTAACTCTGAGTGGTTGCAGGCTGAAAGAGTCATGCTGGCGCCTTACAGCGATAGTAGGTGGGGAAATGTCAGCCTAAACAAGTGCCACATTTGAAAATGTCACTCGTATTAAAGTAAATCTGATTGAAATGAATTGTCAGTTCCCTCTGTGTACTTACATCACATATTGACATTTGAGTGACTCTATTCCGGTTTCTATGTGCGTTTGCACGATTCACCGTTGATAAATTAATAGTTACAATGTGTTGTTATCTCATCTGAAGTTCTGTGACTGTTTTCGAAGTCTTAACACTTAGAATTTAGGGTGGGGGTGAAAATGGGCGAATAACTCTGATAATTTACCATGTAATCGACGATACGTACATTTTATCCTAATCACTTCTTAGTTCCTTCTAAGCTGGAGAATGTTACTGATTTAAGTTATGCATGTTTAGGGAGAGATCTGGAGTCTTATGGAGAAAACTAAAACACTTACTATTAAACAGCACACATTTTAGCAATATTTCTAATGTCTGTAATGATCACTGAATGACTTGATTTTAGTTTTAGCAACACAAAGTTGTCTCTGCACTGCAGCTGCTCAACCTGGCAGTACATGAAGCTATACGATAAAAGGATTTTTGTGGTAATTTTCTTCCCGATTTAGCTCTTCTATGTATGTTAAATTGATTAGTTTGGACACTATCCTTCAGAATTCAGTTTTTTTAATAGCATGATATTGTACACATTTTCGTAGTGCTCTAAGTCTAACATAACAGCTGGATTCATACGTTTCGTTGACATTTCAATGCTACAGTCGTCGAATGTCCTGCTATATGTGGCCTTGAATAATTTTACTCTGTCAGGAAGAAACTGCTCTGCTGTTTGTCAAATATCTTCTTTATTAGGAATGATGCAAGCAATACTCAGGTTTTTATATCATTTCTGGGAGGCATCTCAGACTTTCTACAGTTTGCATTAATGGCTTCATATTTTCACTGGAGGTCAATGCACCAAACGTACTGTTAGATTAATCGCTGTTTTAAGTATTTAACCAAGTTATTTCAAATGTAGGTTGACTTTATCACTTGAAAGTTTCATAATAACCTTGTTCCATAATATTTTCATATCACATATGCATTTCCCGTATGATGTCTAGTTGTGAATTAGGATTTTGCTGCAATTAATTTATGTAAGAGTATTATGCAACACCATGCACTGATAAATCGTTGTTGCTTTGCCATGTGCTTCTAGTGCTTCAATCACCAGAAACATTGCCCAAATACTGACTAGGCTAGGAATATTTAATTTATCTGGCATTACTGCAGTCTTCGTTCAAGACAGTACATGTCCAAGTGGACCATGCGTGGCACTTAGAAGTCCTTACGATATTGCATGCAGGCAAGAAACCGTCCTCCAGCTGCAATCTGCTGTCCAATTTTATTTTTCGAGAAATTATAAAGGGCAAACTAGCTATTAACTTCAACTGTACTATATGCAATTGATTTATGGATTTTGAAGAAAGATTTCTGTGAGCATGGTGTCACAGTTACTTTTCTGCACGAAGACATAAATTACTCACACAAATTTAAATTGTAGCCGTGCTGGATTGAAATAAGACATCCAGTCTTTCAGTTTCAGAATGATAAATATTTGAAATCTTAATAAGAAAAACGACTGCTGGCGGTTGCGCATTGAATACTAGTCGATATGTTCTTGTCATGTGGTCGTTATTGAAAAGAAAATGTGTGCAGCAGTAACAGATTTTGACGATTCAAAGCTGAAATCCTTAAAACAAACTCTATAGTCATTTATGTTCTTGTAAATGAGTAGTTATCACCGAGATCGAGAGGATTCGGGTCTCTGGTGCCTAGTTGAAAGGGCTAAACAAGTATCGTAAAACAGAAACAATTCAGCTCAAAATATGTTAAGGTCGCCTCGGTGATGCGGCGTTTGCCAGGTTAAACTCTGCTGACGATATTATTTCTACTTTCGTTTGCCCCTCTCCTTGGCAAAGCTTACACTATAATTTGGGTAACAATTATCTGATAGTTTAATCCAATGTTTGATGATAGCACAAATCTGTCAACAGCTTTAAACAAATTAGAAAGATAAATATTGTCGACTTCTTGCCGGCGTTGTAATTGTCACTGAAAGGTGTTTGGTTTGGCGGTGAAGAAACTTTGACATGTGTTTATTATTTCCTACGATTCTCGTGGAATTTCTCCTTTCAGCTTAAAAAAGCTCTCAGACTTTTGGTTTGTGGTTTCAAGAACCTGAATGAATGTTATTTCATCTGTCATAAACAATGATTAGGCAAGGAGACATCAACTAGATGTCATACTTTGGCACGAACTAATGAAGCAATGACTTTCGTACGTGGAAATGTGCTGATGTGAGTTGAGAAAATTTGGTTTCTCCAATTTTGCCCTCAAGCAGCTTTTCAATTTGATATATCAGAAGCAATTTGAGTATTTATATATGCAAGCCAACATGCAGCTTTCTAAAGACATGCTTTTAAAACGCAATTAGTACTAGTAGCGAACGCTAGTCGTATTATAGCAGTAGTCAGTAGTCACAGCGAGAGACCAGATGCCGTTGTGTTTGCACTGAAGGCTGCTGAAACTAGACAATTATTTGTTTGTGTTTTGATTTCATTATTTCCTTTTATAAACTGGACACGCGTCAGTGTTTCAAGGGTTATCGGGCTAAATCTTGAGCTCTTGGGATATGGATTTGGGAAGAAGGGTAGTTTAAGTAACAGACCAAACCTCTGCACGTGTCATATGGCGTGTTATGGACCAAAATGTTTGCCAAGTTTTTGGAAAGCTTTTCTCACGATTGTTACTATATTCACAAGAAAAGAGACCAGTTTTGTTTTCCTTTACATTTAGTATTTTAGTTACAGATTTTCGTTTTCGTTTTGGCGTTGTTTTCCAAGTTAACACCGACAAGGGGTTTGTGAGAGTAGAGACTAAATGGTGGGTACTGAAAACTTCGAACATAGCATGATAGAAGACTGCTAAGAAACGCAGCATTCAGGTGACTTGAGGCTAGATACAAAACACGATAATTACTGCTTTGTTCTCTAGTATGATTGAAGACGATTCAATCGTTCAGACAGCATCTGATGGACTTCAAGACAGCGCACTCTGTGTACGCTCTGAGTATGTACTGTTTCTTGCACATACTCAATAACAGAATCGCATAAACAGCAAACTTACCATACTGTTGGGGCTCTGGATTAAAGTACTCGAAACCCGCCGGAGGAAAGTTCATTGCATTTGACGAGTAGGGCGGCATTCGTC
Source organism: Antipathozoanthus remengesaui (assembly GCA_025434805.1). NCBI lineage: Eukaryota > Metazoa > Cnidaria > Anthozoa > Zoantharia > Parazoanthidae > Antipathozoanthus > Antipathozoanthus remengesaui. The sequence continues at coordinate 8,291 of JANSTR010155762.1, forward strand.
CAAAGATGCCAGCCATTGCGTTTGATAGTTGTCTGGAGCCGTCCCTTTCTGCCAATGGAACAAAATAACACACTCAAGTATTTGACCCTATTGCATTCGATATCTGTGTTCTTTCACTCCAGTACTACCCAAGTGTTCCCAAGCCTGTGACGCTGTCAGTCAGCGGGCTCATTAACGATTAATCAAAACAGAACAACACATTCTTGCTTGGTAAGCGAGATCGAGAGATCATTTATTAATTATTGTAGACGAGCATTTAACCATAATCCGCTGTTAAAACTCGATAATGTGGCTAAAATTGAATGATGACAGACTTCGTTGTTTAAATCACGGACAGAGAAGACTAGCATTATTTGGGGCCTGTACTGTGTGTCCCAAATCAAGAAGATACTTACGGAGAGCCTTCAAGGAATCCAGCATTTCACAAATTGATTGTCCTTCTTTCGTGCAGAATACGATACTAACCAACCCAGGGGCGTTACAACATAATACTGCCTTGTAAACGAGAGGTCAACCTTACCATCACATAGCACCGTTGCCTCACAGTGGGAGAGCTCGCTGATTGGCTAATTTTAGTGGCAAAGACATATGTGGAAACATCATTCTTACGCTTTCTCTTTCCCTCATGACCATTAAGTTTAAGGCATTATAACTATAGTTATATCCAATGTTAGCAACAAACAAGATAAACGGTAAATTATTTCTGCAACTTAAATCTGTTAGTTGCCTAGGAAAATTATATATCGAAAACACACGTTGAACTTTAAGATGTCAAGGTCTGGACAGAGTCGAAATATATGTCAGCAATTAAACTTAACCGAGGAAAACATTAGTTCAGCCATCCAAAATCTCACGGAATGGTATGAAAGACACGTGACAATGTCTGATACGTGGCCCTAAATTGCGTATCAACGTACAGTTTAAAGAGAGATTTCTGCATTTAACAAAGCAAGATGCTGTCAAAGCAAGATTTGCCCATGCACAAAGTGAGTTTGAGTATCTTTCTCGTACGCTCTTTTTGCTGCATGCTGCAGGGTGCTGTTTTGACGTGGGACTTCAATAACTTCAATGTAGACTCCAGGTTACTCAGAATAAAAAGAAACTTTTTCGAGTTTATCGAAATATATATTGATATGAGATTATTATAAATAACAGTGTGGAAGGCACCTACAATGTCTAAAACTGATCCCTGAATTTTAGTGTCTCTTTGTTTATCAAGTCTTTTCTTCATATATTAGTATACCATGAACAACAGAGGCGATTTTGATCATCTCGAGTCTTGTTTTAGTCTTCAACTCCCTTCCAAACACAAGTTCTTCCTTACTATGATAGTAGTAGATATTTCATTCTAAAATGAAACTACTGTATTTTAAAACCACTTTATGTGCGGATGTACTATACTAAGTCGGGCGCTCGTGCGCTCACTATATGGACTGTTGGGCTTTAAGGTAGGGACACAATATTTATCTGTAAATTTTACTCGGTGCTGAGACAGAAAATTATATTTCTCCGAATAGATTTGTGGCGGTTTACTCAACTGACCAATTTATCTCCGACATTTCTGGCCTGTATATTTGCTTTATGATAAATTGGTTATTTTGTTATAGACAGTTGCAATTTGACACAAATTTTCACTGAAATAAACTGCAACGAATTGAAATCGAAACGCCTTTGTTGCTTGACACAGCGCACTGTAACGATTAAAACGCAGATTATATTTTATAATCAAGGGGAAAAGCTATTGTGAAATGATGGACCGTGCAATGTGTTGCAAATAAAGAAATCGCCTTTATAGATGGTGGCAGTCACGAAAAGCCCATACGTGAAAAGTATTGGTTGCCAAAACTTAGTACATGGACTTTAGTGCAGAATCAAATCAATCCAATGGTCTGGTTTATATTTTCATTACCCAACACTTCGTTCTGTGCAAGTAGTTACCAGTTGGTCTGTTCAGTGGCCGCTATTAAATTCTGAATACAAGAATGGTCAGAATACCGTTGTGCTAGAGACGAAGCATTTCAGAGTTATGTGAAAAAGTGCAGTTCTCGATTCTCCGGCTTTTTAAGGAACAGTAGTTTTAGTATGATAAAATCAACCGAGGGTTGACGAAAACAATTTTCCGCGCCGTAAATTTGGAAGAAAGCTGACGTTTCGA
>JANSTR010155773.1:0-10444 GCA_025434805.1 Antipathozoanthus remengesaui
CGCTTCCAGGCGAACATTTCTCACGTCAATACTCACTGCCACTGGCCATGCATGCTATCAAAAAACATATTCAACTCAGAAAGAAAATGGTTTGCCATTTGCTGCCGCAGAACAGCAAGGTTATTAATTGACTGTAACAAAAAAGATGGCGACTGGTACATTTACCCATAACTCTTAGCGCGCGAAAAACACGAAAACGCTTATTAAAAGGTACAGAAAGGATCTAACAACTTCAAACTTGGCATACACCAATGCTAATAGTGCATGGACACGTTTGCCAAACTATGGTCTTCTACGTTCAGCTATTCACTGAGTTAGGTTCGCAAGGCATTGTGGTAAAATGTACAGCCGCCTTCTTTTTTAGTATGGTGGATTATCCGAACTCAACCTGTACTTACAGTGCTTTCGTTTTCTTCAGGTTGTGTTCAACAAACCAAAGGCGCCTGCGTTTTCATTCGGAGTAAGGCATAGCGAGTATATGGCGCTCGTCATGTAGTGAGAGAACGCAATCGCTTGTGTGAACAAATGGGTTACTTCGGAAGAGTCCTTTGTCATTGTAAATCATGTTTTAAGATATTATACTTCTATAGGTGTGTTGAGGAAAAAATCAAATGAAAAACGAAACAAGAAAGATTTATGAATTTATAATTATGTATTTAAACTGACATTGTACATCCTTCATTGATCTAAGTATTTTCATGTTGTGACGCCATGATTTATTTAAATTTTATTATAAACTGTTGTCAATACAAACATAATATCTACGTTTTAATCTTTTTTCACTGAAGTAATCTTGAGTGCAAAGCAACAGATATTTCAGAATTTTTACTAGCCTAAAAGGATACAATTCTTGAGCCGGTTTGGTCTGAAGTATGACATATATTAAGTTTTTTGACCAGGAGTAAGGTATGTGTATAACAACGGGAAAATCTGACTGTAGTTGGTCGACTACTAGGAATCTTTTGACAGAAACCGTATAAAATATGTAATGAGAACGGAAAAAAAACGCTTTGAATGTACCCTTTTCCAAAAATCAATCTAAACTATATTCGAAAAGTGGAAATTAACATTGTATTTGTGGGAAAAGGAAAGTATCTTCTCTTCATGTTTGTTCTTAAAACAATGATTCGAGAATCATTAAGCTGTGGTTTGAATAAAGTAAAAACGGAAACATCTCTGGAAAGAATTTGCTACGGGCACCCTCTTATATTTTCACTTCCGAATCCTGTAAAGTGGTTTGGCATTATTTCCCACTTCATGTGATTTTGTTCAGCAGCATGTTTGATCAAGACTGCAGTGCATTTGCTTCCAACAAAAAAAGTACAAACTGGGTTTTGCAAGTTTCTGAATTGTTAGCAAATTTCATGTTGCAGGATTGCACGATTATCAAGGTTTTCGCTTATTAAGAGTAAGTATTTTATTAACAATTCATATCTTTTACTTTAAGTATTTCGTTTTGAACTCTATTTTGCTTGTCTGTGTGTGCAGTGTTGCATTACGTAATTCGTTTTTGCCCGTGTTCACACTCTACTGTGCTTTTACTCGAGGATTTGCTGGCAATTCGTAAATTATTGTAAGAAATGAATTTGTAATTTTAGTGTTTCTTGAAGAGCGACTTGCTAAAATTGTGGAATATCAGTATGAAGATAAAAGTAAAGCGAAAACAACTCATAATCTGTCTGGATCATTGCGATATAAAAATTACTGCCCTCGACGTTGGGAAACGCATCCTAAATGTGTCGCGGGCTCAGATTCAATGCCTGCATGATTTGAGATTTTTGGTTGGGTGTTTGATCCAAATCTGCGCAATTTTGAATTATTACTTCATGCGCGTGCAATTGTTTCTTTTTGAATTTTAGTTAAGAACCATTTCTTCTATTTCTTATTTTAAAGCCATTTTCCTAGATTTTTTTTGAGTCGCTTTGTTTTCAGGACTGCGCTGCAGAAGGAGACTCCAGACTCCACCTCAAAAATCTCAGCTTGAAGTAAACGTCAACAACTTTGGCGCAAACAATTGTGGTACGAAACCGAGATACCCTAAAAACATGTTCGATTGTTAATCAGCTAGCGTCGATGAATTTCCTAAACAAAAATAATATCTCTAAGATTTTAGGACGTTTTGCAGTAAAACAAACATGTATTCTTCGGTTTCCAAGTTTCCCTTCGAAATAAAACTGTACAAATTGACATTATGCATTGGTAATGTCTCTTGATTTGTTCAGTCGAACGATCTATCTAGCGATCGATGTTGCTGGCCGATTTTAAAAATTATTTAACTTTGAATAAAAAGGTTATGGAGGAGTTGAATCAGAAGCGTTATAACTTTCAACAGCAACTCCTTCTACGAACCATTTATATATGTGGAATGCAGTCTATAACCTGGGATTACTGCTGGTACAAAACAAATGCAACCAGAGCAGTCTTTGTAGACCGGTATGCAATTCGACTTCAACAATAAACTGACTTACATTTCGATCAACTAAAATCGCGCGGTATGTTCCAAATCAAATGTTTGTTTTTTGTAATTTATTATGAAAATAGAAAACGAGCCCGTGCGCTCTGTTCAGTTCTATAAAAGCACGAGTGGATTTTTGAAGTTCATGACAGAAGTGCATTGAGAAAACCTTGCATTTCTTTGAATTAATGAACTTCAAAATACACAATTGCTTTTATAACTGAACAGAGTAAGCGGGCGCGTTTCTATTTCTTTTACAAAATAAGCTACTAGAAAACAGGGAGCAAAGTCCGATTCTAATATACTCAAAATGTAGATTCTCCATACATATCGAAAATCTTATTAGCCACATGACATGACATGAGACCTGTTAAGATTCTCCATCCATCTTGGCGTGGTAAAAGCAATTAAAACAATGGCGAAACGACAGAAAAGTTCAGTTGTGGTACACTCTGGCTCGAGAATTTGAAGCTTTGTTTCTTCAAGAATTTTACAAGGATTTTAAAACATTCAAGCAGAAAACTTGAATCACTGGTGTATATTATGAGGCAAATAGCCGGGAATGAAGAAAATTTGGATGGATTGAATGATGAACATTCGGATTGAAGAGTTGAACATTCCGCCGAGTACTTCGCCACGAGCAAAGCTCGAGTTGGTAGCAGTAGAAGTTGATTGCACCGAGGTCACATTTTGCTGCTGACTGCATAGTGTACTTTTGTTGATTTAGAGCTTATTGCAACTGGCGTTGATCCTCGAGCTCATCTTCATCGTGTCCTTCAAGTGAATCAGGGAGGACACTACTGCATGTTTACAATTGGTGACGAGGTCCATCGAGTCCATCGTACACGATGATAATGCTTCATGTTCGTGGGGTCTCTGTGACCTGAAATGTGACAAATCTGGACGTCTCCCAATCCAACATCTCCCCATACTGTTATTGCGGTTGTACGAACACAGTGATTTGTATATAACATGGCAGTTCGCCGGCCTTCCTGATCTGCTTCATCATGGCCCGAAGTGTGTTGATTGCAAGCGGTCGATTTTCATACCAGCATGGATCACTAGCATTTACTTCCCTCCATCCACGACGCGGTTGCTGAAAGAGAGCAGAGCATTTGGAGTAAGCTGCAGGGATCTCTAACCATCGGTTTCGCTTTTTGTCTCGTAAATTCGAGCCAGTTTTTGATACGATGGTTTATCTTTTATCCCTCCTTGGTTGCTTACTTCGTCGTGAGCCATTGGCGCGTACCGATTTCCCCGCTCGTTGACTAAAAATAAAAACTTCTTGTGGATGATTCTCGCTGCCGTTCACCACCTCTCCTACACCAATACAAAACTACATGGAATCAAACATTCCTCAGGAGGGAAAGGGCATTTGATAATTGGAGCACTGCGTCAGTTTTAACAACACAAAACTTGGTTTCGCGATCGGCTCCTTGCGGATCACATGTTGTCTTTGCCTTGCTTCTTGAGGTCCTTCATTTTTTCCGTTCTTCATTTGGTTAGAACCGGTGAATTCCTCGAAGGATCGCTTCACATTTACATTTTATTTACCTTGCAAAATCCGAATGGACATTAGGCAAGATGGTCAGCAGTCTGTAAGAAAAGAATAAAAACTGAACAAAGGTGTGAAAGGATTAATCAAACTACTAGACAAAGTTGACTACTTCATTTCGAAAGTTATTGGAGTTGGCCATTTCAATTATGTGATTGGTAGATTGTTCAAATCTCTTATTGTTCGTGGCCAAAAGCTAAATTTATAGGTCTCAGACCGGGGTTGCAGGGGGACGAATTTGTTTGGGTGGGAGAACCTAGTTTTCAAACATGATTGTGGTTTCACATACTCAGGAACTGACACTGCCGCTTTGATTATTGAGAGTTCTGTGAAGTAATGTCAGTCTTGCTACTTTCCTTATCTCCTCCAAGCTCTCCCATTTCAATTATCCCAAGGCCTTTGTAACGCATCGCGTCTCTCTTCCATACGTGTTGGTGACAAAGCGTGCTGCTCTCCGCTGGATTTTTTTCCAGGGCGGCCTTTTGGTATTCCCTGTATGGGTCCCAAACTGAAGATCCGTACTCCATTTTTGGTCTCACTAATGTCTTGTACGCTTGAGATTTTACCTCCTGGAAGCACCGAAACAAGTTACGCTTTACAAAACCAAGAGTCTTACTGGTTTTGTTTATGTTGTTTGTGTGCATGTTCCAGTTTCTGTCAGGGTTATCTCCAGGTATGATGCACGACTGACAACTTTCAGTGTATGGCCTAGCATGGAATACGGGTATATGGCGGTGTCGTTTGTTTTGTCAAGTCTCAAAACGTAGCACCTGGACGGATGAAACTCCATCTGCCACGTTTGAGCCCATATTGCGCGCTTGTCTCGATCTTCTTGTGGGCTGATGGCATCGTTGCATGATGTTGTATACAAGGCCACAGAGAAGCGTATCATCAGCAAAATGTTCCAAGTTGTTAGATATATATCATTCCCTATGTCGTTAATGTACAGGAGAAAACAAAGCGGGGCAGGTACTGTGCCCTGAGGAACTCCAGACTGATCTCTCGCTACATGACCCCTCCAGTAATACTTGCTGTGTTCGTTCTATCAGCCAAGAACGCATCCACAACAGGGTAGGATAACGAATACCATATAATAGTTATTCAGTTTTAGAAGCAAGCGGTTATGTGCTACCTTGTCGAAGGCTTTCGAAAAATCTAGGATTAGAAGATTTGTTTGGCATCCGCTGTCAATTGAGCGAGCTAGATGTTCCACTGTGTTTATAAACTGGGTCTCACAGGAGTGGTTTTTGCGGAAACCATGCTGATAATCAACTAGGATGTCATGTTTATTAAGGTGGATCATAATGTTGTGACATATAATATGTTCCATGATTTTGCATGGCACTGATATTAACGAGATCGGACGGTAATTGGCTGCATCAATCCTTAGGCCTTTCTTATATGTAGCAGATATGTTAGCATACCTCCAGTCAGATGGTACATTCCCCGAGTCAAGTGACTGTTGGAAGATAAAGCATGAGAATGGTGCAATAGCTGGTGCTGCTTCCTTTAGGACTCGAGTGGGTATTTGATCAGGCCCGTTGGCTTTGGATGGGTTCAGTTGACCAAGTAGCTTTACAACTCCATTGCAGTCGATTTTGATATTAGGCATATCTGGCATGAAGTGGTAGAACTGGACTTGGTAGCATGGAGGGTAGAACTGGATCTTCACGGTGAACACAGTACTGAAATGTGAACTGAGGATGTCTGCTTTCTGTTTGGGATCAGCGAACTCCTTGTCATTTGACTTGAGAGTACTTATTCCTGTCTGATACCTTCGTTTAGCTTTTCTATACTGCCAGAATCGTTTTGTCATACCAGTTTTACGAGGGTCAGCATTGGGATCACTGTTAGTTCCTCTATCATTATCGATTTCCAGTAGGTTGTTTACATATTCTTGATGTGTTTCTTCATAGCTTCATGTTGCTACAGTGAGGTGGGTCGTTCAAAAATCTTTCTATTCCAATCGTCAATGATGTCAGAGAACTGCAACTGTACTCTTCCCCATCTTTCATGCGCACTTCGGCGCAAACCTTACTCAACAGTGGAGTCGGCTAACCACAAGCTCTTCTCATCTAATATATTCACCTTTTACCCATAATACATTTTGACTTACTCGAACTCGGGGCTCTGCCGACTTTCGTGCCACAGAAATATCAGTTTCTGTCTATTTCATTCTCTAAGATCACTCAATCTCCAGAAATTACATTTTTGTGAAGCAATTTTGCTAATTTTTTTATTTTTTTTTTATTTTTCCTGTATAACTCATAAACGTACCTGTACAACAGCGACGGCCCATTTCGTGATGTATCATGTCGCCTTGGCGTGAATATTTTCAACAAACCCATTTCTAGCAGGTGACCGTTTATAATCCTGGTTGCTTTGGAGTTTACTTGTTGCAGTTTGTTCCATAAATTCAATATTAATAGAAAAGTTAGGCACGTACGCGATGAAAGCGATAAAACCAGTGTTGTTGTATCCGGAATTTTAAAAGAACGCTGCACAGCACAGCCAATCAGAACGTGCATTATATCTGCTTTATTTTATGATTTTTTGCAATACTTTACTCTAGGTCTTATGTGATGAACTTTTCTCTTACAGGATTTTAAAATTTGAATGAATGCCGAATCATGCTCGGAAGTAGATTCAGTTTCGAGAGAAGAATTAATAGACCCAAAATAATACAAAATACAGCAAGAAGCTAGAAACCAATATCTTAAAAAACGCAATTTATTTTTCTTTTTTCTTTTTCTTTTTCTTCTTTCGCGCATTTCCACCGGTTGCAGCAGCGGTCATACTGAGAGCTGCCATGGCAGCAACCGCTGACTCTTCTTCCATCGGCTCTTCCTGAAAACAGATAGAAAACGAGTACAACTTGCAAAACATGATCGTGAAAATTGACAGGACTAACTTGCAGCAAACTAACACTGGACCCCGAAAAAGAACATTGCTATGCCACATAATGCAATTAATACTAATGGGACATTTGCGACGCATGATGTAATAAACACAAAATGTGATAATTCGAAATTATTATCTAAACAACAATGAAATACTAAATTAGGTTTCGTGCAAAAACATCGTACCTTTACAGACAGCAATAACATGTTATCTTCATAGACGATATACAACACCGTTGTTTTGGCTACATAATAAATCGCGCCTTATTCATATAATGGATAGAACATTACATGGCCTTTTTGAGATACGAAATTTGCCTTATTGTGTTAAAAAATATTTCCCTTGTTTGCTATGCTCACTTGTTATATATTCTTCAATACTCGAAGAAACATTTTGTACCTCCGCGTTAGATACTGCATTTTGTGGCATATTCAACAGACTAGACCAAGCGCAAAAAACTGTAACGTCTTCTGCCTGCCAAATGCAGAGTTCATATTCAAAATGAGGCAATTAAATTTAACGACTATTCCATGACCTTAAGGTTACTATTTTTAGCAGCTACTAATGTTAGCGATTTTAGCGAGTTTGGAAAAATCGCTAATATTTAGTACTCGCTAAAATTAGTTTTCTGCTACGTTTGGTGTCGGTACAAAGGTCGTCACACTTTAATTGTTGTGTTCCTGGATATGTAATTACATCCCACAAATGCAATAAAAATCCTTAAAATTGCTAAAATTAGTAACCTTAAGGTATTCCCTGGGCTCATTCCATTTTTTATGAAGAAGAATGTCCAGAGCACCGGTGTCTTCTTGACAAACTCGACACACCGGAATTCCAAGACTTTTCTTGACTGCATGCACCTTGCGACTAGAATGCTCTCACCGTTCATTCTTATAGCTAACTGAAAACGATATAAACTATTGTTTCCGAGAATAACTGATTCCTGTTTACACAAATTATTTGCTTTCATTCTTGTAACAGAAATCGAGACCCTTTAAACGTAATTCCAATACACCACTCAAATATAATCAAGCAATGATGCAGTCTGGCATGAAAAGTGCGCAGACGTCATGTAGCTAGAATGTACTATCATCACGAACCTTCACATCTGCCGATTTCGCGTCACTCGCCTCACTTGCTGAACGAGTAGAAGATGGAACAAGCCTTTCTCTTCCTTCAAAGTGACGTCGTACTGAAAACGAAACAAAGCAAATTAAAAAAGGGGATAAAAAATCAAACTGCATTACATCTATTTTTGTACCGAACATCGCCAACAACCCTTCTCAGCTGATATCTCCTTGCCTCGCTTAACCTAACTTTCTACCCTCTTTCCACGTTCCTCTAAATCATGTTATGTCCCAACCACTTTTCATCCCTGCCCTTCTTCGTACTTCTAGTCCAGTTTTGAATCACTATCTGGTGGTGCTCTTCAAAAAGTTGTCAGTTTTGCCTTTCTTAGTTGATATTATCCGTATTTTTGCTTGCACTCCGGTTGACATCTGTAGTTAGCACATTAGAGTTCCTGAACGGATGCTGATAACAAACGATGAAGAGCGGAGGATGCATTAAGTCTATCGGGAAGGTTGTCCAGGCGGTGGGCAGTCTGTGAGAAGGCGAGAAAGTCTCATCCTAATAGTGTTACGCCTTCTTCACCCTGAGCTCAATGGAGTTCATCCCAAAGTTTGATTCTCCTGTCTCCCAGCTCATCTTGCTCCTCCCTAACGGCTTGAATCTAATTTCAACAAATTAATTATGCACTACTCTCCATCAGTTCAATAGATCATCCCGTTGATCATCCCCTCCCCAGATCTGTCTCCTTAACTTCATAACACTCCACCCTACCTCTAGTCACTTTCACGCTACCTTGAGCAAGATATCCTATGTACAAAAATTCACGTGCGTTACACAGAGAACAAGACAGAATGCATGACTAACCAGGAGCGCTGTCCATTATGTCGAACAACTTCAGTCCCTGCTTCTCTCCTCCGATTGTGAATACGTAGGGTGTGTCAGGACAGCACGTCACGCAAAGCAGCCGACCCTGCGTTACAAGTAACACAACCATGGTGTCATTCTCTTGTCGACTAGCTTCTAAAAAAACTGTATGGGGTTTCTACATCGACGAGTAAAGATGAAACTCTTCAGCTTCACGGCGAAAGTCAAAAACACTGCAAACCAACTGTTAGATAATGTATCCTATTTAATATGGTGTCATATATGCTTAACTCTTTTAGCCCCAGCCAGTTTATCAGTATGTATCTTCTCCTTACAGGATAAGTTGTTTGGTTATGAGAATAAGGTAATTGGGAATACACAGCAAAATAACTAAAATGAAAAGTAAAATTCTCCCAACATGATTACAAGGAAGCTATGCAGACAATTTTGGAAAATTCAACAAAATGTTAAATGTAGTATTTGAGCTGGAAGGAATAAATATTGGGGCAATATTTATAGCTCAGACTGCAGCAGGTCCTTTTCCATTTCGAAGCCGTTTGTCAGTGGTCTTTGAACGACACCGATACATGTTTCGAAATCCTTCCGATAAAATCAACAGATTTATCCCATACTGTTCTCATTCTAGCATAAAAAATGGTATATACTGTACTCAGCAATGTCCCGAAACGAGAATGAACAAAGCTTTCTCGGATATTGGCGTGAACACTTAGATTAACCCTGCAGCAAAACGAAGGGCCACAGTCAGAGCTTCTCCGACATTTGCTGACACATGCGCATTGATGGAACATTCACTATATTGATGGTACTATATTTTGTAATTGTTTTGATTTGTTCTATAGTGGTTGCCGTTGTATGAAAAGCATGAACGTGCCATCAATATCAAAAAATAGGCACACAGTGTGTGTATGTGGCTGCTGTCGGGAAGGAGTTTTTAAAAGCTGTGCTTTTTTGTGCTATTGGTGTAAATTGGAAAGAGGGATGCTTGATTATGCTATCAAGCTGTTTCATATGTTGTGTGACTGTGAGCATAATATGGACAAACAATTGTAACCATTTTTAAATTTTTTTTACTTACAAAGTGAACAGTATAACTAAATTCTGGTACATTTGCTTTTGTGGAGAATTTTTAAGAAATGTTTGATCGGGATTTCTTTTATACCTGTGGAACAATGGCTATTATGTAATAATCAAGGTCCTGATTCTAATGCAAGAAAACACAATAAAACATTAAATATTAATGTATTGACAAAGTTAGTGATTATTTGTTTATTTTTCACAACACGGGTTTCCTCAGGTTACTCACACCCTGCATTAACTCTAATTTGAACTTTGCGCCGCTCCAGTGACCACCTGTGCGGTCATGCGTTCGCTTTGTAGAAATCGAAAACCATGACGATTGTTTTCTCTGGAATATCTTATTTGATAAAACAACAGTAACAGTTTTACCAACATTAATACTGCTTCCACTGTGTTAACCTGCGATCAGGCCTTCTTGTACACGCGAATAAAAAAAGAAGAGAAAAAAGAAGAATGTTATTATTCATACCGAGTTGTAGATTTCACATCACGTCCGAGAT
>JANSTR010155784.1:0-10440 GCA_025434805.1 Antipathozoanthus remengesaui
GACAAGTGTGTGGGTTCTTTTAAGTCCCCCGATAGAACGTCGAGAGACTAGACCAACGGCTTAACGTCCCTGTCCGCAGATGGTGCGGCAAAAGAAGGTCCCGAAATAATTCAACCCTTGGCAAGGCCGGGGATTGAACCCGGGACCTTGGATTGGCAGTCATAGACCAAACTGACTGAGCCAACGACGCACGCATTCGAGTGACACAAGCTGAAACCAACTGTGTTTCTCCATAGCTAGCTTCTCAAGTGCTCTCCAAACTTCCCACGTGAATTCATACATGTAACTTGATAGAGATGCAGCCTGTCCATTTCTTTTAGAACATTACTGTCATCACTGCAATGTAGTTTTTTTCAATTTCTGGTAACATCAACAATTCTTACAATTTAATTAGTGGAACAGTTTAGAGCTTAAGCTTCTTTATTGAGTAACATCACATGTACAGCCCAGCTTTTCTGCATACGAAATACACATTTAAAAGTTGTGTTGTGAGCATACATGTGCTCCAAACCATGCCATGGATCTGTGGCTTTTTCATATTGTCTTGTTCAGAAATCAATGTAAAAGCAGGAAGCATTCCAGTGCAATTGTATTGATTTTTATCTTAAAGGAAACCCGCAGTGAAAAATACAAACTGGTCAACTAACATACCTTGCTGCACTGATTTGTTGTGTGAAATTTCAGAGCTGAAAACCATTACATAAACAAGAACAGAGCAAAAACCATTTTTTATTTTGTTGATGGAAGCTGTCAGCTTGAACTATTTTGATGTCACTGTGCTTAGGACAGGATCATAGGCTACATGCTCATCCTCGGATGAAGAACAATCTTCATCTGTCAAGTATTTCGGCTTGAAACTGAATGGGGTCACAGCCTTGCAAAAAAATGTTTCCCATTCCAGGAACATGCAGGGGGTACACTGGGTGCATGTCTACCCCCCCCCCCCCACTTGAAAAAGAGTTCCGCTCAGAAACATCTAAGAGAGGAAAGAAAGTTCTGCACAAGATAGGTTGGCCAAAAAAAATGCATGTTCCGCTCAGATACGACAAAATTATAACAAAAAGGGTTTACAAGGAAAAAAAGAAGAAAAGAGTAAAAGGAAAGGGATAAAATTAAATTAAAAAAAGAAAGAAAGAGGATAGCAGTAACATAGATATATCTATATATATTTTAAGAACTGCTGACATAAGGTCCGCACAAGTTTAAAGTGCACCCCCTGTCAAAAAAGCTGCATACACACCTGCATTCTGCCGTTTTGATATGATTTCGAGTGCAACTTGCCCAAGCCAGCTGCAAAGACCATGTCAGTAATACATGCAGGAAATTCTGTCCTGAGTACAGTGACGTCAAAATTCAAGATGGTGGTATCCATCGACAAAATACTGGCAAAATACCAAAATGTTTTTACTCTTTTTATGTGGTCAGTAAAGTATTTTTTATTGCAGGTTCCTTTAAGTACACGAAATTTTAATCAGATTTGATTTTATTCAGGGAGTCAAGAATCTGAAGAAATTCAAGCTGAAGGTGATGTGACCTCACCAACTGGAATCAAGCGCATTAAAATGAGAAGAAACCGTACAACTTTTTCTGGTGAACAAATTGAGGAACTTGAAAAAGCTTTTGACAGGTCACATTACCCTGATGTTTTTACAAGGGAGGAGCTTGCCCAGCGAGTGGATCTATCTGAGGCAAGAATTCAGGTAGAGTCATTACTGTTTAAGCTGGAACAAAGTATAAATGTTAAATTTTCTGGACAAATTGTTTGTTATACTAAAAAACTCTCTTTATGGCAAATTCCTATTTTTGTTGTGCTGGACTGGTATGCTTGTGCTTACTAATACAATCCATAATTATGAAGCTTGTTAATATTTTTTCTTGTCAAGAAATGACTTGTAAAGTGTAGCACATTTATTTAATAATCTTCCAGCTTTGCAGTAATTGATAAACCTAACCACTCGTATTAATTGTTTGGATAACAAATAAGAAATGACACATATTCCAGCTTGGCAGTAATTGACTAACCTTTAACTGTTTACTGTTGTTATGTGGCATGTTTGGTTGTAATGTTGATTTGATTTACTTTATTTGTCAGTGATAATTATTATTGTTATTGAAACATGTGTATTTCATTCAGTTTAATTGTTACCTTCATTCTGTTACTTTTATTTTTCTATTTTTTTAAATTGGATATTGGATGTATTTGATTTCTTGTTCCCATACATGCAATAGAGTCGACAAGACCATGCACTTCTCTTACCTACCCTATGAACCCCTCCCCAACCATCAGTCAACCCCCTCCACCCAGACTCCCCATCCTGCTAGCTGCGGTATGCAATCTTCATCACCAACCTACTTCAATATTGATAATTAAGAAACAGATCTCCCTTCTTGTCTGTCAACAGACCATCCCACTTGAGTGCCCAAATATAAAACATTAATTTATTAATCATTATATTTTTGTCAAAAATGTACATCAACAAAACTTTGTTTCAATATTGTGAGAATGTATATTTGTGTTGTTTACCTTTTTTGAGGCAAAATGGAAGTAGAACCATAGAAGTTTTGAATAAGTACAAACTATGACAGCAGAACATTTCTTGATGAGGCAATAACATTGTTGATGTTTTTAAATTAAAATTTTGGATTATTGGAAATGGTTGATCATGAAGTGTCCCTGGAAAGGACCAGCAATATATTTTATGTTCTATGTCTCAGCAGGTTTGGTTTTCCAACCGACGAGCCAAGTGGAGAAAGATGGATCAAGACAACCCCAAAATTACAGCAGAGAGCATGCCTAATCAGCCAACATCAACAAGCTATGTTCAAGTTGGTGGTGGCTACCCTGCTGTAACAGTGAACAGTCCATTGGCTGTGACCCCAGTGAGTGCCATAGATTCTGCAGCAGTGCAAGCTTCATTCCCGTCAGCCAGTGAGGTGAGTTGAGTCATGGAATTGGGCACTTCCATTGATGGAAAGACATCATTGCAGTGGGTTTTTTTATCATGGCACTGCACTCATTGAGCACTGTGATCTGTGTTATACATAACTCTGTAGTTCAGTTTGTACCCTAAATGAACATTTCTCTTACTTGTTCCTGGTTTGGTAATTTTTGAATGAATGTCGATAACACTTCTAATGGCAGTGACAATTTGCTAATTAATCTCCTTTGTGCACTTGTCCAAGTATCAATTGCTAATAATAACTTATTATTAATTAGAACACTTAACATATAATTTCACTTATTATAAATTAATGACATGACTGTTCTCAGTTGTTTGAGATTGATTTAGAAGTTTTATCACCACAGCTAATCTTGCACCTGTTGTAGTATTACTCACATTCACACTTGCAAAGTTGTGCACAACTAAAAAAACTACAAGGAAAGAGCACTGGATTGCTCTCTTATTGGCTGAAATGTGTTTTGTTGCCACTTTGCAGTTCTTACAGGATCCAGTGTTACCAAACGCATGGCTAAGATCACCAGGCGTACCACGCAATGTAAGCATTCATGATCTCAATTAACATACTAACATAACAAACATTGGTGGCTTAATGTGATCAACACATGCATGCTGCAAGTAACAGATAGTATTAATACCACTTTTGGTTTAATATTCATGAATTTAATGTTAATTGATATTTGCGTTGGTTTCCCAGTAGTAATGGACAAACTAATCGATCATGACGCACAGAATTAATTAAACAAAATATTATGTAATCAAAGTCTGTTATACTGATTCTTAACATCTTTCATTCAATGTTATAATAAGGTATTGCTGGCAGCTCTTCTACAGTACTGTACATCTTTGTTGATTGCTGTCGTCATTACCTGCTTAGATAAATATTATGCTCAAAATACTTGTAAATAAATATGAATGTTCTTTTTGCACATCAAGACAAACAAGTTACAAAGCTATACTTGTAGTATTTTTCCACTGAATTGTGGTTTGAAACTGAATGCCCTTCTGAAAACGATTCAGTTGAATTCACTCGAAAATTTGTACTGACAAAAGCTTCAGTCCACAGTGCTTAATTGTGCTTCAGTTTGTGTATTTGATATTTGCTTGCCTTACCCACTAACACTTTCAGCTCAAATATTCAATGACATACGTACTGTAAATTCACCTAAACTGTCTCCACAGCTTCCATGGAAACAGGTTGGGAGAATTTTACATTTCATCAATAATTTGCTGCATGTGTTCCAATTAAACAATAAAATTATGCTTGGCTTGTGTTGAAAAAACTAAAGTTGACAAGCTTCTTTGAATCAGCTTTTAATATTTTACTGCCTTTTTAAAGATACTGTCCACAGAATTAATGTTGCTAGGTTTTCTCCTGTGCTGTTGTAAATAGGGAGATTGCTAATAGAGAGGTGCCCAAGAACTGGTGCTAGTGGACATTTGTGGACAGTGCCAGTTTCACACTTGTTCTGAAATCAGTTCTTATGTTTTGGGTTACTACTCATGTTGGCTTTAATAGTACATAGAAATAACTCTAGTTTCAAGTGTGTGTTGTTCTCATTTATTACAGTCTGTTCAAGTCAAGGCTGAGCTAACAGAGTTAAAGCCAGTAGGAGAGACCGCAATCAACATACATCCTATGACCATCCCTAACACTCATCCACAGAATCAGCAGCCAATGGTTTGGCCACCACCACACCAGAACACAACCTACATAGCCATTCCTACAAGCAGCGTCATGCCACCACCGCAAAACATCCAAAGCCAGTCTATGCCTGTTCATGGCTCTCTGCCCATAAGTTCAGCCAACACTCCTTCTCCAACTCACACAAGACCAAGCAGTGGTCATTCAACCCCAACAACTCCAGTAACTGCTTCACCTACAACAACTCGTGAGTTACCATTTTTTTTTTGTCAGCAGATGCTTCATTTAACTGAAATATTTAGAATTTATCAGTGGTTGAGCATGCCACAACCATGATGTGAGATGATACAACTTTACATGTATGTATTGCAGTAAAGAAGGCATTTTTGATCACTACAATAGGAAAAGAATCCATCAACTTAACATAATTATGCCTATATGTGTCTCAACAATAAATGAGCTACAAAGCTTAGTTTTTGCAAAACATGTTACATTTTGTAAATATTCCAGTAAACTGGCAAAGTTTAGAAAATAATATGGATGATGACCATCAAGGAAATAACGATAGCACTCAAAGAATTTGAGTAGACTTAATGTAGACAATTTCATTAATCTGCATTCTGCCAGGTGATCACAAGGAGTATGCTTTTTGTATGATTTCAATGTCATGTTAATGCATGATCGTGATTCTGACTATGTGTCTGCTGCCAGTCAAAAATCAGTACTGTAAGATGTACATGCCAAACTTTTAGCCGGTCGTGTAATGTGGGCATAAGAGTCAGAACTATGTCATATTAAAATTATTGTGATGTATGTAGTATTGCAGCTTGAATCATGAATATTTACAATTAAATTGAATTAACTGTCCCTTGCACTCCTTCTAATCTCCTGCTTGCATGCTTGGATACAGATTGCATCTCAAGCATGAGCACTGAAATATAATTGTCTTTTCAACAGATCCTGACTCTATGCAAGTTTCCTCACCACCAGCAGCTAATACTGCACCTGGCTATGCTCTTCCTCCAGTCAGTACTCTTACTAAGGGAGGGGGGCTTGGAAATGAGATCCCTGGTCAGTTCCAAGGGACTTATGCCCAAATGCCCCCAGGTGCATACACAGGTGAACAGTGGATTCCCTATCCTCCGCAGGGATTCATTGGAGGCAGACCGGCTGTCTTTGTCTCTGCAAACTATATGTAAGTTTATTTACTTGACTTGTTATACAGCCAGGTACTTGCCAGAGCAAGCTGTTGTAATTTTAGTAAGAATTGTTTTCTAGTTAATCAGACTAGTAACTCAAGACATGATTATCTTGGAAATTTCACAATCCATTCTCTTATAAGTTCAGTTTTGCTGCACAGGTTGATATAATGATTTGTGAGGTAACAACTACATGTGCAGATTCTATCAATTTTAATAACTAATTTGTGCAACTGTAAAGTTGTCTTGTACTACAGTACTGGATTTTGGGAAATTCCAAAAATAATATATTGATTTCTATTATCCCTTTTCCCTTTTATCCCTCTGCACTGTCTTGTGTATAAAGCTTGAGTAATCCTTACATTTTTTCATTCTCATTGTATTTAGGACGGCACCACCAGCACGCATGGCACCACCACCTAAATTGAGTACCTCGGCCTGAATTCCTTGTGGACCAACTTGCAACTGGAGTTGCCAGGCAACAACATAAATGTAGCACTACCAACACCCAAATCATGATATATTAGTCGAATGAGGCTCTTTCAGGAAACAGTGTTGATACATCTTGGACTGGGCTAAACTCCATAACCGTGTTCATGATGTGCTAAACAGTTATTCACAAGACCATGTAATGCAATAGCAAAATTGTATCGGCCTGTAATTTAGCTTCTCTTCAGAGGTATAAAATAGGATGGGTAGATAGCATTGATATTTTACTCTTGTTGTTGCACCAGTAATGATATAGCTCCCTCCTGCAATGAATTCACACAATAAGATTATGATCATGAAGAGTTAATCTTCCAAGGAAGGCAGTAGAAGGAAGTGATCATGAAGAGTTAATCTTCCAAGGAAGGCAGTAGAAGGAAGTGATCATGAAGAGTTAGTCTTCCAAGGAAGGCAGTAGAAGGAAGTGATCATGAAGAGTTAATCTTCCAAGGAAGACAGTAGAAGGGAGTGATCATAAAGGGTTAATCTTCCTAGGAAGGCAGTAGAAGGATCAATTCGAATAACCGTTATTCTAACAGAAACTATATCTTCTTTCTCAATATATGTCAAAGATATCTCCAACTTCCGTCATCCTCGTCAGCGTCCTTGAAAATGCATGACTCAAGTATAATTTAACTTTATTTCATGAGGTATTTTTAAAGTTGACTAGTTGTTATCGTTTGAATTCTGTCTTCAGTGAAGTGTATAATAAACTAGTTGTACACAAACTCAGAAAAAAAATGATTTCAGAATGGACGAGTTCTTTTCTTTTTTTCATTACAAGTCAGTTGTAGTCCAGTACAATTAAAACTGGCTACAGTGACAGATTTGTTTTGAAAATGAGATCCAAGAAAAGTAGAAATTCGAAAGTTGTTTCATTGTAAAGTTCATCTTCTAAAATGCAGTTACATGTATTGTAAGCAAAAAAGTTTTCCTTTACATTTTAGAAGCCAAATTTAGAAGTTCATCATAAAATATGAATGACGTAAAATGAGACATTCATTTCAGCATTTTACTTGCCAAGAGCAAATTCATTTTGGGAGATAATTCGAGGTGGAGGAAAATGGCTAGATATTTTATCAAGTTACATTTACTGTAAATTGTGTGTGTAGTTTGTGTATTGAAGACCAGCCAGTTCAGGTACTATCTTCATTGGGGGAAACTGGGTTAACTGGTTTGTTGAAGATTAGTCTTGATTAATATGAAAAATTAATTACGTTGTGACGGAACGGAAAAAGCATAGACGTTGATGTTCAGATGGTTACCAATTTTTCTTTAGTTAGTGCTTAGATTGTTAGGCGTATCTCTAGTGCGTTTAGACTGTAATTTATAAGAGCACAGGACTCTGGTTACCTTATATCGAACTTGTTCTCGGTAATCGATTGAACAAGTCGATGAACTGGTCTAAAACCAGGCTTTCGCATCGCATTAATAAGCTTAGCTTTAACCATACAACTTAAATTAGCAGTTTGACAAATAAGAAAGGTTTTGTCATATCTGCAACCTCGAATAGAAATGGCTATAGTGGGAGGTGAATCTCTCAGAAAGGCCAAACTTTGCCAGGCATCGTTTAAAAAATGGAATATTTTAAACTGTTGTATATAGTGTTCGTAAATTTGAAGCCAGCTTGTATTGCAGTCGTTAGAAAGTTTTTTTTATCCCGGTTAAGAGTGCAACAGTCGACAATAGCTCGTTATTGGACAAGTTAAATATTGATATGAGAAAAAGCAACGATTGTAATTGTAATCAGTTTTGATTTAAGACCAACACGTCGACCACTTCCAACATACAGAAGTCGTGTTTGTTGGAGCAAAGTAGTATTTTCCATTTTTCCAATATAATTATAAATATTTTTGTATCTTATTTTGTATCAGCTCACATACAGATTTGCAATGGAAACCTCAAGAATACTATTTTTGTACTTGATCATATGGACCGAGGTATATTTTATGTACAAAACGTTTTGATTATCACAAGAAGAGAGATGTATTATCGCTCCGACAGAACCTACTATTACGGGAATACCCCGTACTCTACGTAAAACGTACATACTTATCGTTTTTCGCTGTGTATGTATTTAACTATTTTAAGAAACCGGTATTTAATTGGTAAAGTTGGTGTTCATGCACTTCGTGTTAGACTCATCACTTTGTACCGGTCACACTCACAGTTGCTCGAAATAAACTTTTGTATAGTTTGAAAAGAAGTTAGTCTTTTTCTTTGTGCTTATGAAGTTTGGAAGGGGATATGTGTAACTCAGAACTGATTGTTATGTTATATAGTAATTTACTATGCTTTGGCCCCCACAAACCGCAATATTTTGACTCCTCGTTCAACATTTTGGTAGTTTCCACCTGATTGCATGTACGCCGTTCCGCAGGGGTCTGGCATACGAAATTAACGAGCTATATATAAGGATTAAAACGCGAAAATCGTTACCAGCTAAGATAATAGCTTGCCTAATTGATTTCAAGCATCTTCTGGAAATATTAACTATTAAACAGCAAAACATTTTCCACTTGTACAATGTCGAGCTTTGATTTGAATATAAGGTGATTGGGCCTCTGTTTATTTTCAACAAAAACATGTGGCTTCTATTGATACAAAAAAAGAGGTCACTCGAACCTTTAAAATTGCTCAATACATTGAAATGTAGAGCTAGAAATTTTAAAACTAAGATAGATAAAACATTTGAATTCCGTAACTGATGTTTTAAGTATCATCGGACCAAGTTAAATAGTTGGCGTTTGGGTCAGTAAGGAGCGCGGGTGAAAAGCGATTTGTGACTGACTGATCAATATGATTTGTTATCGTGTCAGCATTTGGAAATAAGCCACTCTACAATCTTTTTTTTGAGTAGCGCAGATTTGTCAGAGTTTAAATGTGTAGCTTTCCTGTAAGACAGAGTATGCATGTAGATGATCCTTCATAATTGTGCCATTCTCTACCAGATCCTATTTAAGTGTGCAGCTTATGGCTGCTGCATCGCGCTTTAAATGTGTGTTCTGTCGACTGCCGATCATACTCTTGCGGGTCATACACTTGCTGTCATAACTAATGCAGGTCATACTCTCGCGGGTGATACTCTTGCAGGTCATACTCTTGCAGGTCATACTCTCGCGGGTGATACTCTTGCAGGTCATACTCTTGCCGGTCGTACTCTTGCGGGTCATACTCTCGCGGGTGATACTCTTGCAGGTCATACTTTTGCTGGGACTTACTCTTGCGGGTCATACTCTCGCGGGTCATACTCTAGTGGCTCATACACTTACGGGTCATACTCTTGCGGGTCGTACTCTTTTGGGTTATAGTCTTGCGGGTCATATTCTTGTGGGTCATACATTTGCAGGTCATACTCTTGCTGTCATACTCATGCGGGACATACTCCTGCAGATCATACTCTTGCGGGTCATACTCTCGCGGGTCATACTCTTGCAGGTCATACTCTTGCGGGTCATACACTTGCGGATCATACTCTTGCGGGTCATACACTTGCGGGTCGTACTCTTGTGGGTCATACACTTGCGGGTCATACTCTTGCGGGTCATACTCTTGCGGGTCATACTCTTGCGGGTCGTACTCTTGTGGGTCATACACTTGCGGACCACACTCTTGCGGGTCGCACTCTTGCGGGTTATATTCTTGCGGGTCAAATTCTTACGGGTCATACTCTTGCGGGTCATACTCTTGCGGGTCATACTCTTGCGGGTCGCACTCTTGCGGGTTATATTCTTGCGAGTCATACTCTTACGGGTCATACTCTTGCGAGTCATACTCTTACGGGTCATACTCTTGCAGGCCATCCTCTTGCAGGTCATGCTCTTGTGGGACATTCTTTTCTGGGTCATGTTGTGTGATTCATACGTTTGTGGGTCATACTCTTGTGTGATGTGACTGAAACTATTGTAATAGCAGAGTACAAAGTACACTGGACTCATCGGGAATGTGGTAAACGGGAAACGAGCAACCATGTAAAACCGTCGGGAGAAAAAATTGGAAACGTATTCAACCCGAACACGCGTTACCACCTCCGGGCTTTAGAGATGCAGGGACCATGGAGGAGGAGGGGCTGGGGGTGTTGAATCCCCCTCCCCCCATTTTTTTTCAAAATTGTAACGAGCTACTGACAAAATGTATCTCCAGCCCTCCC
>JANSTR010155795.1:0-10440 GCA_025434805.1 Antipathozoanthus remengesaui
ATGGTTCGTTATACCATGGTTGGTTATACCAAGGTTCTTTATATCCGGGTTATACGTCACACAAATTACTTTAATGTTGCTGGACACAATAATTATGATTACTTCTTTATAATGGAGACTTCGTTGTACCGATGTTTGTTTATACAGTAGAGTTCCACTGTACACGCTTTGTATGCATACTCACGTCCTGTTTATCAACTGCATTCCTGATGAATTCCATAACAGTGGTAGGCTGGAACACGCATAACGCCTGACAAGAAAAGAACAGTTTTCTATACTTTTAGGGCAAAGAAGGCCATCTAAGGATAAATATTTGGGGGCTACCCTAAATAATTCTAACAAGCCATGAGTGAATGCCCAGTTCTTTACTTAAAGCAAGTACACAGGTAAATTGTACCGCCTATCCTCAGCTGTAAAACGTTTATGATATAGATTAGATATAACACTCGATGATTGGTCCAAAACCCGTGCTCCTTCAGAGTGCAGATGATAGTTACCATGACAACTATTACTTTCTATCGAAACCAAAATGGCGTCCGAGTGTGGCATGACCGACGTTTCTTTACATTTTGACTTTTGGAAAATGAAGAAGACTTTTAATGCACTAATCCTATTGCTGACTCAGTCTTCGACAATGAAAATCGCATGTCACATTTTTTGAGCGTTTTTCGCGAATTTTTACCTGATTCACAGGAACGCAAGAAGGTTGAAAGTTGCGCGTCCTTTTTAATTTTCATGCATCAAATATGCGTCATTAGGAATTAATGGGAACAATCTATAGAGCTTCAATTACTTACATCCCGGTGTAAAAATAAGATAATCGCAAAAGCAGGTGTATTACGATCATGTGTTTTACGAGACTGCTGTCTGCAAATCTGAATTATTTTAGGCCTCCACAGCCTAAAGTGCACTTTCTTCCTTTGCTTAGGCAGCTAGAGTAAGCAAAGCTTATATAATTAGGTTTGTACAGTAATTGCCAAGGGAAATACCATGACACGGTCTAAGGGGCATCTGTGTTTGAAACTGTTCATTATACATGCCATTAAAATTGGGGTCAGTTGATGCTATTGTTAGTTCTACCATTTAAAACAAAACACAATTACAATTGCATACGTATATTATATAATATAATATTATATAAAACAAGCAGTTGTTGCATTGCTTAGATTTGCTTCGTTAGTATATAGCAAGTGTTCCCCACGGGCATTTTCAGCAATTGTTTACAACAATATAATTATGTTTAAGTGGGTGAAGAGAGCATTAGTCAGACCGCTGTAACTGTAAATGGTTCACAATTCTTTTCTGTCTGAGACATCAATTCGCTCCATCAAGTTAACAGACCACAACACCGGCATTAGCCCACTCCTATCGACAAGTGTGTGGGTTTTAAGTCTCCCGATAGAACGTAAAGAGGCTAGACCAACGGCTTGACGTCCCTGCCCACAGATGGTGTGGCGAAAGAAGGTCCTGAAATAATTCAACTCTCTGGAAAACCAGGGATTGAACCCGGGACCTTGGAATGGAATGTTTCACTCTTTCCATGAAATGTCTAAGAAGATATCGATTATCCAAAAAGAACAACTTACAACAAACCGTTAATGAACCACGTATTTGATGATGATGACGATGATGATGACATATATCATTATACATACCGGTCTTATATTCATTAATATTCACAGCTAATGCCTCTAATAGAAACTGAGGTATGCCTGCTAATGACGCAGAGATTGTAAGTAAGGACTTGCTCATATGGTAAAATATTTGCAAAAGCACAGCGAATTACTTCAGGCCTTCCAGCAAAGTATTAAAACAATCATTATTCACAATTGGTACACTAATAACAAGAAACATCAATATGTGGGCCACGGGATGAGGCAGAGAGCTTTATTTATTAATTTAGGATACAAGGTAATTTGCATAATACATACCTCATTAGCTGAGTCCGATGTCAGTACAGTAAGTCATGGACCCAGTTTTTTCCTTCCTTTTGTGGCATAAGCGTGAAGCGCGTGGGACATAAAAATTGGGAAGGATCCATAACTTACCATACGGACCAAACAAACAAGGCCATTAAGATATTTGTTATATGGCTTGTTGAAAACTGTTAACAAGCTTAAATGATGGGTATTGACAGCCGCAGATCCGTACGGCAACTTACGGACCAGAAATTGACCAATCACAGTGCTCAAAATCAATCAGCCATATAATAAAAATAAATTATTATTCATTTTTGTATTAGATCTTGATTAGGTGTAAGGAACTGCAACCGTTCATGCAGACCTTAACCTATCTGTTTCGTACCTGTTCATAATTAGACCTGGTTTCTGCCAATTGGTCAGAGTAGGTCCATTTTCTTTGTGAAGAAATTGCCTCATAAACTGCAAAACAACAGGGTTCACATGGCGTTAAAGGGATGATGATGATGATGATGACAATGATGATAGTCATTCTTGTTATGATGATGATGATTACGGTGATGGTCATGGTGATGACGATGATGATGGTCATGGTGATGATGAAGACAATGACGATGATGATGATGATGGTCATGGTGATGATGAAGACGATGACGATGACGATGGTGATGATGATGATGGTGATGATGACGATGATCATGGTCATGGTGATGATGATGGAGATAATGCTGATGATGATGTTTCTTAGGCATGTTTTTCAAATCATCTTTGGAAGGATTGTCTCATAATTAGAAACGAAAGGAACAGCCCAATGATTACTATAAACATAAATGGGTATTAAGCCATTACCAAGTTTTCAAAATGTATTATGTTACCACAGCATATGAAGACACAGACCTGTGACAGCAGGAGTGGAAGACAGAAGATTGCTGAGATAAGAAGTAAAAAATCTGTTAACCACTGTGTTTGACACACAGTTCAGCAATCGGATGACTTCCAGAACCTGCAAACTAAGCAAGACAGGTTTCATTAGGGGATGGGTGATGTAAAAGCACTGGTTACAGGTAATAAGTGTCAATGTAATTGAGGTACATGTAATGCAAACTGTTTTCTTGTCTTTTTTGCCTTGTCGAAGATTATGGTCACAAACAATGGGATCCATTTCGGTACATGTCGTGGAACATTATGAACAACACATGTGAACACACAAAATTTAAACAATGTGCATTATCACAAACACCAATAATTATAACTGGTTCCTTTTTGCAGACACGTTTACCTGTTAGCTCAAAATCAGGTGTATTAGAAAAGAACTAGCCAGTTCTTCCCTATAACTATCAAGTTATGTCACAGTCTCAAACAAAAACTTGACGTTGCATAAAAAGGAAGATAACACGATAGCTAACCTGATCAACCTACATTTTGGATGAATGAGTTCCTTGTTGACCCAGTGAACCAGTTTCTGAAACAGAGGACAAACATTTTCTGAACTTCAAAACTATTTCCAATATGTATAATAAAAAAAATCAACCAAGGATTGACAAACATGATGCTCAGACGAAGGGCTAACACTTGAAACGACACCTTTCTTTCAACCTTTACCTACCTGCCGATGCAGTATATAGTTTTCTAAGAACTATTTACTAAGAGTTTGTTTCCAGGAGCTTTTTGTACAAACTGTTTAATAATTAATAGTGATAGCACAGTTGATAATAGCTTCTGTCATTTCCCTGATTGAAAAACATGAAACAAGATATAAAAACCAAATACGTGCGACTATTTTAAAGAAAAGAATCCAGTTGATCTCTGCTTATAACTGGCTGCGCTGACAGGCATCTAGCACGATGACACTCACCTTTATCTTTGGTAAGTATCCACAGAACATCTTGTGAGACCTGTCACAAGGAACATTATACCACAGTGATCAAACTGGCGTTACGTGATAAGGTACTTCTAGAAGGTAATTCTTTCAAATGGGAACAACAGTACTATTAATGCTGGTAAATTTTATCTATCATATTCCTCCGAACTGTGTAGTTGCTATTGTTTAACTGCATTTGTAGCTGTGCATACAAGAAATTCACCAGAATCGTGGGCATTTTACAGGGTTGCTAAACAATAACATTTTTTACCTGTCGTTCCAACAATATTGTACAAAAGACTAGCAATTTTCAAAAGCGGATGAAAATGTACAAATAATAATAACATGAACAAAGGATATTATACGGCCTAGTATATTCTTTTCAAGTATTAATGACAATATTGTTTTAAAACAAGAAAAGAAATTTTGTATCTTCAAGCAGCCACGTAATGTTCTCTATAATAATTATCTAAACACCAATGAAATACCAAACCATTTCATTTCAACATTTTTTGCAGTTTAAAAGGAGCAAAAGGTGCAATTTATTGATGTAGTCATAGCAACAGTGTTATTCTCATGTGAATGTAAAGATAACATGTTCTTCTTGTGTTTGAAGATATGATGTTTTTGTACGAAAGCTAACTTGGTAATTCATCGCTGTATACAGTATGAAACTGTTTGATAAAATTAGTATAGGTAATAGCATGGTTTGTAGTGCTATTTGGCATAAATGCCACGAGTGATATTTCAAAGTTGGTCTATATAATTTCATAAGCCGTTAGGTGAGTGAAATTTGAAACAACTTTGAAATATCATGAGTGGTATTTATGCCAAATACCCCGCACAAATCATGCTATTATTTGTTTATACTAATACCTGAGAAATTTCTGCAACAGCATCTGTTTATTTTGAGACTGTCACGGGTAATTAGCTCGCGACAGCACATCATTTAATGACGGGAAACTAGCTGGCGAACGCACGTCACTTGCCTTAATGGCAATAAACTGTAATTTTCACATGTGGGCATTTCAAAATTACGCTGAAATACGACTGCTCTAGACCAATCACGTGTCAGAAATTTCTCAGGTAATGGTATAAGAATATCTTATAAATTTATTTAGGATAAGGTTATAATGAAAGGGGCTGAAATCTTGGTAAAAGACTCTGCTTCAACTAATTTACAGAAGCACATTCTTGCCTTAAACCAATGCAAATACATGTACAGTACCTTACGGCGTGGAAAATTGGACTTTTTTTGAATAGTCAATAATTTAGTACACTTTATTAATTTTCCATGACCACAATTAATATTTTCCATGACCAAATAGAAAAATCAACAACTTTCCAGGCCTAAAAAATGATTGTTCAAAATGCTATGACTTTCCAGGTTTTCCATAACCACACGAACCCTGACATACTCTAGTAAGTATGAAAAGAACTTGTAGGTTTGGAAAGCAGCAGCATTGTGTTGAACATCCATGAAATTGGCTAGAACTATGTACTGATCTGTATGTAGTATAAACTATTGATACGTGTGGCCATGAGACAAGTGAACTCTTTACCTTCTCCAGAGACGTTCCCGACGATTTCTTTACCGAACCAGCTCCTCTGTTATCAGGGTATGCAAGTGAAAGGAGTGCTGACAAAACACCTGTAACAACAGAATATTTCAATGGTTAGGCAAATAAAACGAATTATAATGTAAAAGGTAAATTGCTAGAAGTGTTAAATAATCTGGTAACCCAATCTTCGGAAGAAAAAAATGTGAAAAAAGAAGATCCAATCAAAAGGTAAATTATTGCTATAACTGCTTTCTGAGAAGACAAAATACAATAATATAGGAAAATTCATTGTCCTGACGTGAGTATTCCACATTAAATTTCACGAGAAAAATAACATTGCATGAATCGCGAGCGATTAGTGCAATATGATTTTTTTGAGTGAAATTTAACAAGGAATACCAGAGTCAGGCAGTGAATTTTCCTTGAATCGCATGGCAGGGATGAATCTCGCAAGTTAAATTAATGAACATATATAAACTTGGATCGACTTTTGCTAACCTGGAAAGTTAAAGTGAGCGTACGAAAGCCATTTCAGTGTTCTGTCGACCAACTGGTGGAAAAGTTTATGGGCGTGCGCGCAACTCATGTTGAGTGCAATTTCATAACGAATATGCCTAGTGCAGCTCCACTAATGCAATAGTTCCTCCTCAATTGGTCGATTAGCCAATCAGCTTGCATGATTCATCCCTGCTATGCGATTCTGAACAAAATACACCAGCTAAGATTATTATTAACTAAGCGGTCATAGAAGGAAACACACATTTTGCAGTAGAATGCCATATGTACAAGGTAATAGAGAGCTTTAAAAACAACAAGGACGGAATGTTGACGAGAACAGAAAAATAATGGACCTAATTACAGAATAAAATGCAACCAACCTTTGAACTGTCGTCTTGAAGAATAGAACGAAAAAAGCTCTATTTTGGATTTTGCATAGAACAAGAACACCAATATATATATATGTCGATCTACGTTACATGTTTGCCTTCAAAAATTAAGGCTTCTACTGTAATTCTTACCAAATTCACACACCTTCATGAAATACATCAAAGAAAAAAAATACATGAACAAAACAGGATCTTTAAAATCCAGCAGCAGTTCTCGTTGACACTGCCTCGAATGAATTCAGTACTTTAGAAAAATACATTGCGAAGCCACAAAACGTTGAAAGAATTAGAAAAAACTTATTTTGCTGTGATGTTTATTCATAATAGGTTACATGAAATGATGAGTTTGATAGAAAATAACTTTGGTTACTCTTCCTTATGGAGCAGATCTGAGATAATGTCAGAATTGAAAATTGCAAATGTATAGATATTCGTATTCTCTAATTGGGATAATTATTTTTTTAAAATTATTAAAAACTGGTTTCTATACAAATTCTTCTTGAATACCTGCAAGTTTCAAAGTGAGCTGGTCGTGGGAAGTTAAGATGGTAGAAAGCTGTTTATTCACCAGTGCTGAGCGGCCAAACCTTAATGGTTACTCCCTCTATGGCGGAGATTAGTTGTCTCAAGAGAAACATCGAAAATGGCGCTCTGGCAGTGTGTGCTGTGCTGCAAGTTGTTCGAACAGAGAAGGAAGGGATAGAGTGAATTTTTACCGGATTCCAAAGGACAAGGGAGAAAGATCTGCGTGCATAGTTGGGAGCGATTGCTCGTGTGGAGTTCGCAATGGTAAAAAGGTGCGTTGGAAGCACAGCACACATTGCCAGAGCGCCATTTTTGTGTTTCTCTTGGGATTTACCTTGCAAACCACTAATCTCCGCCATGTTTTCTTGTTCTTTGGCCTGTCAGCAAAGCCGGAAATCGTGCTTTCTGCGCATGAGTGTGAAAATGGCTTACGCCTGCATTAGTTTGGATAAAATTGCCTGATTCCTCACGACAGATCTTTTTTCTTTTATTTCTATGATCTGATCAAGTGTAGCTCGACCGGAAACTGTTAAAGAACAGTTTACACCAATAAATCGCGCAAATGAACAGTTAGCTTTACATGTAAATCAAAACTGAACGACAAAGATTTTATATTCTGAAGCGATGACTTTAATTTAACATAAAGTAATTTATGTTTTGAGACAGACCCGAGAAAAGCCGTCGAATTGCCTAGCTTATTATAGGCATGTCAATATATCTGTGACTCAGTTGAAATTCAAACAAGGCCGCCATGGTTCACCAACTGTCTGCATGATAAGAGTAGTTTCAGTTTGCAGGTCGGATTGATCTCCTTGTTCAAAACCTAGCACATCCGTTTTTAAAATAGATAAGACTTGTCCATGAAAACTTGCTCGTGCCTGGAGCCTGCTTAAAAATATTTTAAGAACATGTTTTGACGAGAATATAATTTTGTGTGTTGAAAATTTGTGAATACAATACAATCATAAATTTAAAAATCTCCTGTTCTCTAATTGACAAAACTATCGCCTTTCCAAAAAACACAACATGCACTAGCCATATGATACCAAAGTCTTGCAGTTGACACCCCTAAAATGGTAAGTATGTCGGCATGAGTTTACCGATCGGAATCTTGGCTTTCTTTCTGTTAAAAATTATGTTCACAAAAGAATGCTAATGTTGTATAAGTGTTTACGAAAGTTGAAATTTCTCTAATTTCTGTTGGGTACATTAAACTGGAGAGTTGTCAATGATTTTTTCAGTAATCTTGTGCAAAGTCTTGTCTTAGTGTAAGGTAAATTTTGCCCTCGTTTTAGAATATAAGTTTCTGGAACTTTGTTGTGAGAACGAATTGTGTAACTAGAAAGTATAGAAAAATTTCGTTCCAAAATGACAGAAAGTGGTACCCGATTTCGCCTAAACCAAGATTATCTTGACTTCTAAAGCATTTGTTGCAATTCTGTAAAGTGACCGTTATTGGAATCAGTATGTATTTCAACGAATTCAGAGATTCAGAATTGTCATGACGTTGGGAACTTTGAGTTTCAAAAACTCAGCAGGTTCTAAAACAACGCTTTGGTTTTTTCACTCGGGAATGTTTTCAATTTTCAGAAATGTTTTTCTATTTCATCTAATAAAATAATAAGATACAGAAGAGAGGTTGAGACTCATCAGTTTCAGGTAAACCCATTTAGCTCAGCATTTTTTAATTTTTTAAAAAAACTTATCCGGTAGCATGTTTCAAGGAAAAAATAAACGATGTAAACACAAAACTGCAAGTGTCCGCTATAATTGTAGCTAAAAGCAGCAAAAAATTGATATAGTGGTAATCTTGAATTTCTATCTTGTTCATTACCAACGAAACGACATAAAACTTACGTAGACTGTACAATGGTGAAACAGCTTGCTGGGCTGCAGTCGCGTTGGATGTTCGTACTTGGTAGTAGATAACATCTCGCACAGAATCGTTTCGTTGTCGAATTGGTCAGCTGCCGCATTAAATGAAAAACACGAAGTCTCCCTGATGCATTTCAAACCGCACAGAATGGGAGATGAAAAGAGATACGAGCCGACAACTTTGTCATCAACAGATAAATAAAGTCCTTCCACTTTCTCGATATTTGCTGATAATGATAAGATGTTGTTGTCTTTCTCGTCGTTGATCAACCCAACAACAGCAGTAATTACTGTAGCTGCTAAAAAGCCGATTGTCTTTCCCATCTTATAAGGTTTCAAAAAAGATGCAATGATTAACACCGTGGTGCCATGCAAACGATCATTTGCCAGGCGAAAATAAATGATATTTTTTCGGTATATTGCTGGAACAGGTGCTGTTGATGTTTGTTTAATTACGAGAGTAGATTTCGTTGCAATAGATTCTACTTCAGCAGCACTCCAATTAACAGAACTGAATCTTAATATTTTTCTGCAAAATTTTACGGTACTTTGACGTACATTTCTTGTGTTTAAATACACAAATGGGTGTCATGCATGCCATGATATTGTGAAACTGAAATGCCTACTGAATGAAATGACTAAAGCCTGTCAAGTGAAACATTGACGCTAGTATATATATCATAGCGAACTAGTCTGTCAGCTCGTCCTAATTAAACTGGTGGCGTAATTAAATTTCCTAATAAGTTGTAGACTACTGGTGGAAAAATAAATTAGAACTCTGATCAACGGTGGAGCTTCCGCATGCTCCTTAATCAAACGGCAGCAATGTTTAGTCCCAAGGGATTTAAAACTTTTAACTCGTTCCGAAATATTTCAACGCGAAGCTCGGGGTACGAAATCTATTGTTTATGGCCAATATGGTCGGCGCGCGAATAAGGCCCATGGCGACATGTACTTGATGTTTTCATGACTACGCTACAAATCTTCATGACTGAACAAGCTGAATTAAATAAAATTAAATTAGTGGAAACCATAATAAGGTGTAACGTAGAGTATAGTGGGTCTTAACTGTTTAATTTATAAAGTGTGATCGAATGATGTTGAACTCGTTTTCATAGGTGTAATAGCTTAACCGACTGTAATTTGAAGCTATTCGTAGTTTCGATGTGGTGTCATCAAGATTCTAAAATCTAAAACATACTCAAAGCAGTTGTTTTTGGCTTTTGAATGAGATACCTTGACCCAAAGTATTTTTGAAAATTCTTAGGTTCGTAAGAACATTCGTTTTCTGTTTTCCGATTTTCATAATTTACATTTTTGTGGCAGATTGCCAGCGTATTTATGAAAGCTATTTTTATAGCTTTCGTAGTCCAAAATTTCAATGCAACTTAGCTCAAAAGTCTTGTAAACAATGAATAAACCATTCTTTTGTTGCTGCTATAACTTGGAACCATATTTCGGCTGAAAGTTTCTAACCGTGGAAATTTTTGTTGCGTGAAGCCTGGTCAGTCCCTTTAAAGGAATGTTACCAGACATCTGACGTTAATCACGTGTTAGGAGTTAGCCAATCAGCGCGTGCTGTTTTACCTGATCTAAAGGCACCTGACGTTTATCACGTGTTAGGAGTTAGCCAGTCAGCGCGTGCTGTTTTACCTGGTCTAAAGGCACCTGACGTTTATCACGTGTTAGGAGTTAGCCAGTCAGCGCGTGCTGTTTTACCTGGTCTAAAGGTATCTGACGTTTATCACGTGTTAGGAGTTAGCCAGTCAGCGCGTGCTGTTTTACCTGGTCTAAAGGCACCTGACGTTTAT
>JANSTR010155806.1:0-10439 GCA_025434805.1 Antipathozoanthus remengesaui
GCCCTTTTGGGCAATTTTGGGAAACTTAATATTCAAAAATTATTTTCTCTTCAATTAACACTACTAAAATAGAATCCATCGCTTTTTACCTCAATCAAATATATGAAAATCCAATGGCGGGCATTTCAACATTTTTATTTTTAATCTGCTTGACTTACCATTTCTCAAATGAGACCACCCAAATTTCAAAGAAAATGGACCCCATTTGCTTTCCATGGTGACAACAAGGCCAATTGATGCTTTTCTGACCGTTGTCATTGATGACATAAAGTAGCAGGTCATTGTATTTTAGAATAAGTGTTTATTGAGAAAAATGTTTTTAGGTGTACCCTGGCATTAATATGAGTGCGCGCCTGTAGCTTTTGAAAACAACGCATTGCAAGAATCAGTCGAGAAAGCAAAAATGCGAGCGACCGCGGGCTACGAGAATCGTGGGCTCAATGCTCATGACCCGTGGTTGCTCACCAACTCTCTCGCATCTTCATTCGTAAAATTTAATGTCGCTCGACTAGATTTCTGAGGAAACGAAGCTACTGAAAAGAGGCTGCTCGCAGTCTACAGTGCAAGCTATGTCCCCAAGAGTTTAGAAATCTTTGTCACCAATTTTGGAACCACAAGAATAGATGCAGAATCAGATGTAAAATCTGAAGGCCTTTGTGGATGGGAATAATGATAAAAACAAGCAAGACAAAGTGTACTCATTAACTCGTTAAACCGCTACAATATATATTTATATCGGTATGAAATTTATTGTGGTTTTTAAAACCATGGTGGTTTTATACACCGTGTAATTATCACAATAAAGTTACAAGTTGTATATTCTTTAGTTTCACAAGAGGTAACGTCCAAGACTTACTGCAGATCGAAACCATTCGAGAGCTGAAGTTCAAATCCCAGCTAAAACTCAGTAACAGTACAAAAAGTTCGATCACTGAAGCAAGTTTTAACGGAAAAGAAAACTCCCCAAGATTTCATAGGACACCTCAGAAATGTTTAGTGTCTCTTGTACCGGTGTGGTCGAATCTCCGGTGTCGGAGCTGCAAAGGCTGGGTTGATCCGCTGACTAAGGAACGCGAGGGATTGATAACGAGTGTGTGTGTGTGTGTGTGTATCACTGGTTGGTCAAAAAAATGTTAAGTAAATCCCGAGCTTGAGAGCCGTCCTTGTCCTTTCACATCAACTTTTGAACCCGAACGATTGACAATTCTCATATGATCGTCCTGGTCGTCTTAGAAGAGTTACAACTCAATTAGTTTACAACATTTTGGTGCGAGATTCACGTAATGATGACTGTTAGTCAGAAGAGTGAACCAGCCACGCCGTTTTGAGTATAATAGGCAAAAGAGATGCGGCGAAAGGGAAGATTTGCTTGAAACTTACTAAACCTTTTTTTTTGGAAATAGAAATAGTTTTCAGTTTCAAGTAAAGTGTCGCGTTAATAATTTGATTTGCAGCTTTTAATATAAAAATAAAATAGGCAAGTGCATTATGGGGTCGATTTAGGCCGTCTCGGTCGTCCCAATGGCCGTACTACGAAAGGAACGTTAGAGAAAGTGGAGGGAAATAAATATTTTCTGGGCGTACAGACAAGTCTTTCCGGCCCCTCCTCTCTCCGTTTTCAAAATGTGTTGTACCGGCATCCAGCCGATGGCTGTATCTTCAATCGACAACTCAAATCTAATCAGTACTGAATTTCAAGATTACTCAGACTTACTGTTCACACTCTGGCCTAGCTCCAGAAGGAATCTTATTTTCATATGAAATGTAAGATTCCCAGCTGTTAGCTAGCGTATGCCACGCATTTTTCTTTTCACCTATTTTTAAAGTTGCACGATTGAACTCTTGCACTGCACATGGACTGCATGAATCAATTCAGTTTGTAACAGTGATGAGCATTTTTTGCTTTTGAGAAAATGCATTAACAATATGTTTAAATAAATAAAAACGAATTCCATTCTTCGCCAACTTTCCAGTTACTTTCAACGAACAAAATTTTTCGTTTGATTTTTTATTAATCGACAACAAAGGAATGACTAAATTAAACTTCGACAATTAATGAACTACTGTTTTGACCAGACTACAAACAACAACATGTACTAAGGTTATAGACAGCACTGGTGAAATATTCGACTGACGACAAGGATTGGCCGGCGGAGACGGAAACACAAGGCGAAGTACAGTACAGATTACTCAATTACCTATTAGATTTAATGTTCAGACTCCTCCATTTATCTGAGCGTTAAACCTATTCTAGACAAGTAATATTTAAAGATTGAGAACCGGACATGCAAGTGTTGAAATGTCATCATCTTTACATATGAATTATTTACGACTTTGATTTCTTTCAAATATAATGGTAATTGAACTTGTCGTGCAATTTGGCCTGAAATTGTACACGAGTTGAATCAGTAAGTCACAAATGATTTCTGACTTAATTACACGACACGAAGTTCAATTACCAATTAATTATATCCATTTTGAAATCGAGCTTTTTAAAACCAAGAGACAATGAATTGTGTGAGCGTTCTATCGTATAAAGATCTTCTTTTCCATCGAAGAGGGAGGAGTAATCCAATAAAAAATGTAATTCATTTAAATTTGTGTCGTTCATGTTTTCTGTATTTTGCAAGAAGGACATTTTAAATCGGTTCATTATTTTCCAAATTCTCATACTTTGTGAACTCCTTTATACTATATTGTTGTATTGTGATTAGCTGTTTGACTTTATTGTTGTATTGTGATTGGCTGTTTGACTTTATTGTTGTATTGTGATTGGCTGTTTGAGCTTTTTTTCAAAACAGTGCGATTACAGACTCAAAACAGTGCAGTTACAGATGAAATCCTGTTTTATGGAACCAATCATATTGCAAGAATCATCAGTGATTTTAAAATGAATATAATAAATAGAATAATGAACTTTCTCACACTTTAGTCCTACAAATAATACGATTTATGTTTGTCTTAGTAATTCTTAAGTATCTCGTAGCTGGCGGAACATTGTTTAAAATCAATATCTTATAGCTTCTAGGAGCACTATACACTTAAAATGCTACCACGTGCATTTCCAATATGTTTATTTAGTTTTGAAACTTCGACAACAAGGATACACCTCAATATACATATTTTAGTCTTTAAACCAAACAAACGAAAAACGAACTGAAAGCTTTGTCGTACGGTTGTTAGTGGCTAGGAAGGTTATTTGGAATTTTCTATAAATAAATATTAAATCATATTTGACTTCTTTCAAGATAATTACCGAGTAGCCGCACTTTGCGCGCACTTTGTATACTCTTATATACATTTTGACTATAATGGCTATGCATTATGCACAACCAAAAACTGTAGATCAGTACAACATACACCTTATAGATTGAGAACGCAAATTAGGAAAGAAAATTGACATCTCGCCACTGTGATAAAAATATAAATGCACTACATTGACAACACTGAACAGAGACCAGATATTTGTTAGATAATTTTTTTTCTTCTGAGAATGTACAACAGAGAGCTTGCGATCCATCTGCAATGAAGCTCTTTTTAGTCTTTATTACAGCTAAAATGATATTTTTGTCTTTAGTACCCTTTAAAATTTTAATAAAAATTTGTAAGAGCATTCCAATTTCCACCTCATGAAATGATGCTGATCTGGTAGATGAAATGGCTTTTCTGCACACTTTCCTTTGAGTAATGTAAGTAGGCAAATCCAGTAAAGAGAGATTTCAAAATAATTTTACTCTTGCTATGAGCAAATAAGACGAAAAGACCGGAAGATATCAAATGTAATTTACTTTATCGGAATGTCGTTGGAGAGACATTTAATACTGCTTTCGTTTTGATTCTCACAAAGCTAAAGTGAATGAATTAGACTTCAGTAAATCAAAACTGCTGTTATTCTTCAGAGGATCAATAAGCTTCAATAAGAACAAAAAGTGACAAGGAGTTGCTCATTTTTTATACTTGGTATTCGTAAAAGTTTATCAGTTGTTGTCGCGGTGACCGATAAGGCAATCTCTCCTGACAACAAATGCCAATATTTGTAACAACATTTCTAATTGGTAAACTTTTTTATTGGTACTAAGCCGGCTTCAATCAAAGGATGAAATAAAAACAAAAAGCAATTATATCCTTGGCGACTACTTGAGCAATATCGGGAATCCAAAATTAGAATTTCTACGAAATTCAGAAATGATGTCAGGTAACATCAGTTCATCAATGTGTTTTGATCAAACATGATAAACATTATTTCCAACACTTTGGAGTTCGATGAAAACAATTTACACTCATTACAGACGTCAGTAGGTAATTCATACTGGTTGTTTTTACATATCATTTGGCGTTTCCTTCTTCTTAAAATATCCTGACTTTGAAACAGTCGATGACAACAGATTAACATAGCCAGTCAGTTTGAATTAGAGTTGTTTGTTGAACGCTGTGTCACCCGTTTTCTTCGTTTCTTCTTCGTTTTTGTTTGTTTAATAACACCCACCTTTTGAAACTAAAAGTAAAGCATTTTTAAAAGGATGGTTTATGAACATCATCACTTTTCCATGTCATATTTTGTAAACATACGTTAAGTGTGACAAAGAATTCTTTCACTTTCAGATCAGACTCATTTCTGTTGCAAATTTCAAAAATCTCACTTTGATAAAAAACAGGTGTATGTAAAAAATTACCCAGACAGCGCTCTTTAAAAAAGTACAAGATATTTGTGAGCATCTGATGAAAGTATCTGTTACCACATATGGTAGACCTGTTTTTTGTCCGTTTGTTCTAGAACTTGGAATCGAAAAAAGTCCGCAATGTACGATTGTAATTGCGTTGTTGTTTGGATATCTTGACTTGGTGTAACTTTAACAATATAAACTTAAAAACTAGGACTGTGTGCTCAGTTGTTTCAACACCTCATTCATAATTTTCACTCTCAGGTCGACGGGTTACTTGCAACACAAGGCCAAACAAGTTCACGTGCCGATGCCCAAGGACTAATTAATATTCTTAAACAGTCAAACCAGGCCAACTATATTTGAACCTGCAAAATGGTTAGGCATGTGTTTCCCATTTAATACAGCTGAACAAATAGTACAAGCATGAAGAAGTAGGCACATTTAACGTGATTAATTATCTGCTCCGATTTATGATGGACAAGCAAGTGCTACCACACACATTTCGATCGCACATATGCTTTTCATTGCAAGAACGTGATCGATCAGTGAAAGAGCTCTATCACTTTAGGGTAACGAAACGATTGTAAACTTCTGTACAGCAAACCCACGCTTGTAACTAAACAACACCTCTTGCTTCAAATACCAGTGGTGAAAGCAAACACAAAACAGATTTCAGGAGTCTGAACCAACATGTTAAAATAATATAATTTCCATATGGATTAAGCCTTAGGGCATTGAAGCACTTCTCAGTTCAAACTGGCGCAAGTGAGCAGAAAGCATAACTATATATTATCTATAGTTTTAAAGGTAACTAAAAACTCAGTTCAGTATAGTTCAAATTTTATCAACCTTTCAATGAAAGGAAGTTTCGATTTTTAATGATTGACAAAAACTGGTACTGGAGTAGTACAGAAAAAAGATTCCCTTGGCAAATATTGCAGAAACATTTCTAATTTTGTACTGGCAATTGCAATGTGGAAAACAGTTTGGTATCTCGTTAATGGTATATATTTCTCTTCTTTTAATAGTTCCCAGTTTGATATCACAATGTTGGTGGCCAAGAAACCATATTTTCAGTTTGGTTTGTGTAAATATCCACTGAGTTCTTGTTTAGAATTACAGCAAGACTGGAACTGTAAAGGTTGCAGTACAATATACGGTTCAAATTCCATCAATTGTAGTATATGTTTTATAGATATTTCGTCCCAGTAATATTGGGATAAATGCATTATTATATAAATAAAAACTACAAAGAAAACAAAATGATTAATTTTACTGAATCCGGTATTCACTTCACGAGTTAACCGCTTTGAGTTTGACATTGGAATTTTTGGCCCATAGACGTAGGAAAACAATTATCAGAGTTTGGCTGCTAACAATTATTATGATGATGTTTTTATAGAGCAGTTTCGTTTCTCTTTGGACTCACTGATGACTATAGTTCTGTCTGACCGCATCAGACGTAGTAAAAAGGGAAGCGATCTTGCACCGTGGCTATCACATTGGCTAGCAATGCAACAAAGTTTGACTGACTGCTATCATATTAAAGTGCAGAAGCGCATCAGTGGCATATCGCGACTACGATGCTTGTCGAAACAAGCAAATTAGAATGTTAGGTATGCCTCACGTCCCTGCAGTTTATCACGGCGGATTAGTCCGGTTTTAACAGCTACCAATGCAAAGAATATTCCAAATTTTATCGTTCACCCACAAAGAAAATATTCTCGTTGTAAACTGATCAATAAAATTAAAGACAATTTTCTACTCTGTGAATACTTCCGAAAAATAGTTTGGCACATTTTTTACAAAAAAGAAACAAGGGGTCACCGTTGAAATCTGAATACACGTTTAGTACACGTGTCAGTATGGCGAGTATCTTTCCTGGCCAAGTCAGCTCTATTTGTTTGAAGACGCATTTCCTTTCACCAGTACTCGTGTGATTTCCTACTGAGATTAACACTACAAACTTCACCCTGAATAAACTGACAGAGAGTGCCGAAAATATTATAAAACTAAAGCTTCAAGTGGACCATTTCTTGCTTGTTTACTGACTGCATGCAATAAAAGAAAAACTGAATTTTCGTACCACGCAACGAAAGTAGTGTTTTTTCCTGTTCAAGATCATTCTAGCAAGTGTTAGAAAATTAATTGTTACCGCGACAGGGGTGAAAGTTAGCGCTGTTTATATTTGGTTGATTAACGATTTGTTTAGGTGTTAGCACGTTGTTTTGCATTCCAGTCACGGGTAGCTTTCTTGTAAAGTTAAGTATCTAAATGACCTTCGTTAGAAGACATAAATGGTCCAAAACGCTCCATGCAATATCGGCGCAATATCAACCGCATACACGTGTTGTACACCGAATAAACATCTGATAGCAAGAGCACCTACTGACCTAGGCAAACACTAGTAAATGCGATTTTACGTCACCTGTTAAACTGAAGGTTCCGTAGATTATCTTAGTAGTACAAAATCCGGCTGAGATCAGGCATTTGTGGCACGAGTAAGGTTATATGCGGCGTAGCGTACAGCAGTATCAGTACAATTACAAAGTTATTAATATTTGAGTTGGTGGCGATACAATTGGAAGACCCGTTATTTTCTGTGCACACCGAACAAGCCATCTGCGTTAAAATAAATTAGGTTCATTAGCAAACTTATGTAGTACAAAACATTTAGGGTGCGTTTTGAGGTCAAAGGAAGACAAGACACAGCGCCAAGCTTTCATAACGTTATTTGTCTTGATTTCGTTCACCAATATCGCGAGACATGTCGTAAATTAGTGGACTTCTAACGGACCATTAAGACTACTAAACAGCAAATTAGTGCGCCTTTGTCATGTTATTTTTAAAGTATAGTTCAACGAAACTACAATCCTTTTTCCAATCTGTCATTCATCTTTATAGAATCGAAGCACAAATGAGATTTTCCTAGTTTGCTCCGTGGAGGCGCAGGCTGAAGGATGGCCGGAAATGAGACAAAATCGAGATCAAACCTGAACACAGCAGCAGAAACAAATCACTTCATTGATCCACATACCTGAGAATATACAACAGCACAGAGCATTGCTAATGCTGCAACTAGTACCCACTTCATATTCGTTTTCTTTGTACGTATTGAGCCACAACCGCTGCACAGGAATCCTCCTAAAATTGTTGTTCTCGGTGATATCTCTCAGTAATGTCTGTAAATTGCAATTGGGCTGGATCTGTGAACCTGAGCTCGAGGCCACGAGCCGGAGATATTGAGTTTCACAGTAGACACGGGAAAAAGCGAAGGAACGTCGCGATCTGCAACAGTTGTTTAGAAACAAAAACGTCAAGCCCCATTACCAGTAATTGACTTGTTTGCATAACAATAATTGTTGACGTATTCTTTCACATCAGACAAAGCCGCGAATATTTAAACTCGATTTCAGTGAAGAAAGACTATATAGTACAAACCAAACCCCACTTGCTCCTGATAACGAAGTATTACTTTTCATACTTAAAGGATTGCGATACTGGAGAAGGTGATGAGCTGGAAACCCGGCCAGCCCTTTATCACGGAAAACATACCACGTATCTTAGCTTATCTCAACAAGATTCTATAATTGGTTGCAGAAGCCAGGAAACTGCCTGTGTTACAGATAAGGCAAGGATTCGACTGTTTATTCACCCATTACTAAACAAAAACATGTCATTTATCAAATTTGACAAATATCATCTTGGCTTCGCGTTTGCTGTTATACGTAATTGGAATAAAAGCTTACCAAAACAGCTTTGAAATAAATGGACAAATAAATGCTTCCATTATATGTCGATTAGTTTTGCTGCAAAATGGAAAGTGGTGCAGTACTTTAAAGTTTATGTAAAACATTCAAATTCTCTTTTTTCTGGCAAAACGGACAAAATGATTCATCAGAATGATCATTTTTGCATTCCAAAATGGTCAAACAACGATGACGTTTTGTTAATTACAAAATATTTTAAATGGTGTCAAATAGATCACCAAGGATGAAACATAGCCGGTTTGGTATGGCTGCTTGGTCGAACATATCTTACTGTTCTTCACACGCAAAGACGTAACTATTAAGTTTACTATGACCACTTATATTAGAGTTCAGTGCAGAAAGGATTAGTAGACATCAGTAGACATTTGTAATGAGTTGACGTACGATTGTGCAAACCGTTCAAAAGACAAAAGTATCAGAAAACCCGCAAGTGATTGAGATTCAGTGTTTTTTCCCCGACATTTTAAGAATTAGGCAATTAAACGTTTCGTGGCTTTGATTGACCTCTGACTAAAATAAATATTCTGCTTTCGTTACTTGTAACACCAATAAATTTAAAACAGAATTTTTACACTTCATGATCATGACGTCATAATGAGTTTAACGGATGATGACGACATAGAACAAATAGCTGTGTGTATGTTGACTTTGTTGTAAATTTCTAGTCGAATAGACATCAGATACCGCTTCTAAAACACGAGTATTAACAAGGCCAAGCGGTATTCCAAAAGCATTATTTTAAAAATGAAAGTAAGTTTCTCAATTTACAGCTAGTTTCTTAAATTTGGTGAAAAGCGGCGTTGCATGATGGCAAAATGCCATTTGAGTGATCTCTGGCATTCGACATAAAAAGACCATATAGATTAAGATTACCTGCTGGGACTATTCTATTTATCACACAAACTGTGATAGGTTTAATTGCAAATTAGACTGAAGAGATTGCAAAACAGCTGTCGACTTTCCACATAGTCAAGGAATGGATCCAAGAGAACTTGTCTGTTGCAGATATTCTTCATCAGTATCAAAGTAGTGTTTTCCAAAACGTCATGCTTCAACAACAAACAACCTAGTGACTGCCATATTATAACTTTTGTCCGATCATTTCGTGCAACCTTTTCAATTCCTAGCATTTTTGTATATACTTGCAATACAATCATATTTATAAATGACTCTTTCCCTCACTTTTAATGACACTATATCCATTCCCACATAATTTAGAATTTTAGGATTTCATAATAAAAGTACATATCACTATCAGACATCTGTTACACAGTTTTGTGAAATTTTAACTACTTACTATTTGTTTTACTGGGGCGTAAGGAAAAACAAGATAACCGTAAGCCAGAATATTCCTTGTTTAAAATGTTCTGCTTCGCCTTCTGCTTGTCCAAACCCCCTCTCACTAAATCTTGGATCCGCCCCAGTTTTAACCGGCATCAGTTAGAGCTTTCAACGGTTTCTTAATTGTTAATAGGTATTTTGCTATTTAATTTTAGTTTTTAGGTATACTGTGCTGTTGAACTGAATTACGTGTTGGTGAGAGTTTTTGCTTAGAAGCACTCGGCGTCAGTACTGTTACTTGCATTTAATAGGATAAATGTAACATTGTATTTGTATATTTAGCCTTTAGTTTAGATAACTTCCGAAACTTCCAAGTCGCAACTTTGCTAAAAATCAGTTTGACGGCAGTCTTAGCTAGTTTGTCTAAATCCATATTTTTTGCCAATATTTTAGGCTAATCAATTCATATCCTTCCACTAAAGGTAATTTCTCATTCAATATTTGCATTTTTCTTTCAGTAAATGCGTATACCAAACCCAATTCCTATGTTTGTGATTAAAATCACGAAGTGTTATATCATTATATGGACCAATTCATGCAGTCTACGAAATTTCACACTTCCGGTAATGAATTATATGAATTAAGGTTGACCATATGTATTTATGCATACACTTTTGCAATAGGTTAAGAAACATTTCTTTTCTTACAATAATAACAATGGTAA
>JANSTR010155817.1:0-10436 GCA_025434805.1 Antipathozoanthus remengesaui
TTAGTTTGAATATTTGAAAATTTAGTTTGAATATTTGAAAATTTAGTTTGAATATTTAAAAATTTAGTTTGAATATTGAATATCGGATTTGAAATATTCCGCATCTACCCCCGATTCTCAAGGACACAACATAGTTGCTTGGCCGTAGTTTGAACTCACGACCACTGGTTACAAGTCAGACACGCTACTGAACCGCTCGAACACTGCGTTGCCGACTCCAATCGATACTGGATAAGTATCCAATAGAACATCAGAATAAACAAATTTCGATTTGTTGCTGAAACAGGAAAACCCCCAGAAAATCTCAAAGAGGCCGACATCGAATGATTCTCAGAGTGATTCAGTCTGACATGATGCCTGCTATACTGTCGGCTTACTTTTAAATACGGCAATACAAAGAACAATGGCAAAAATAGCGAGACTAATATTGTTGGGTTACGGCTTTTAAAACTGCAATAGATTATGAAAAAAAATCGAATTTATATCTCTTCCAGTATTATTGTATAAACTCGCCCGATTCCAAACTGGAGCGGTTACTGAACAAACGACAAAACTAAAGTCCGAAACTGTTGTCAAACATAACTAAAACTTCTGAGAAATGCGATAAGATTTGAATGTATTTACAAGCATCTTGTTTTTGCTAGTTGGTGTTAGCCAATGGGGTTGTGATACTGGTTTGACCACATGCAAAGCAGGTAGCTTAATCGTATGAACAG
Organism: Antipathozoanthus remengesaui; assembly: GCA_025434805.1. NCBI lineage: Eukaryota > Metazoa > Cnidaria > Anthozoa > Zoantharia > Parazoanthidae > Antipathozoanthus > Antipathozoanthus remengesaui. Next base: position 717 of record JANSTR010155817.1, read on the forward strand.
ACCACCTGCTTAAGAACACTCAAGATTCATTTTACACGATTAGCTTTTGAGCAACATCACACGATCTGTAGAATCAACACCGGCAGAAACAGATTGGTTAAGCTGAATTGTTTCTTTTAGCTTCGACAACAGAATTTCACATGTTTATACTGACTTGCAAACAAAATATTTTAAAAAGAAAATACTCTACTGACACAATTATTTAACAGCTGCCTGGATTTCTGTCTTAGAATGAAAACAAAAACAATTTGAAATTGTCAAACATTCAAAGGATATTATGCTTATATCTTGAGAGAGAGCTTGCAGCCAAAATGAAATGCATTCTTCGCAGGTAAACTTCATTGTCGTGGTTGCAAAAAATTGTAAGGAAAAAATTCACAAAGCTAACTATAAGACGATCAATCGAAAGGAAACAATATCGAGAAAATTTGAATATTGCATAAACAGAACAGAAAAAGTCATGAATTCACTTTAAAGATCACAGTAGATTATTAGAGTTTAAAGTGCGAGACAAAGCTACAAGGTACAGACTATGGGAAAAATGCCATTGTCTTTATACCACTAGGTACATAAACGATATATAGTACACCGCATTACATCCACAAAAATTGCACGATTGTATTGCCAAGACTGTCTTGCAAAATGAAATATAAATTATCACTTTTATTTCTAAAGAGTAAGGGATTTTGCAATTTCTGGCAAATTGGCAGATATAGAGTGGTCTTATAGTCTGTAACTTATAGTCTGTATAGTTGCAAAACAAAATCTTGTTTTCTCGTAGTCCATTGATTGAAAAGAGTAAAACTGATCCACTTGTACAATTTGCGATATCGCTGACAATATCCAATACAACACATTTACGTACCTATAGTTGTTATCACGGTACCAGCAAAGAAAAAAGCGCTTCCAAATCCCCAGTTTGGCACATCACTGACGTTCCTTATGGCCGAAACTCCCTGATCACTAGCGCTCAGTACAGAGGAGATAAACTCTTCCAGATCACCGTCATCCAAACAAGGATGACGCGCGAGAAATGCGTCTCGCTTTTCCCTTAGCTCTGAGATCAATCGCTGCTCGAAAGGACCTTCGATTGAGGAGAAAATTCCAGCTCCGATTGCCAGATAGAATACGTAAAATATTACGAGAACAAAGAGTCGGAGATTTCCACGCTCCATTACTCGAGGTTACGGCTGTTTTAGCCGCGTAAGATTTGACTATCCTTTGGCCATTGTTTTATAGCAGATTTCGCCTTCGGTCTTTCTGTGTTTACTATTCCAAAGGATATTATATGCAGCCGACCACGCGCTGAGCGATTCATGCCACATAGCGATGGGCACGCCTTGTTCAAGTCTGTGCATCACTTCTAATTATGCCAATTTATTTTAATGCTCAGCACATGCACACTCGTTTAACTTCATCACGTGACCTGCTCATGAGTTTCAGACAATTTATTTAACAAACAGTGAAATTTTTATTTTTTCAAAAAAGATTAACTTTTCGGTGAAAAATCAAATAAGAAATGAAATAAAAAGCGAACTTTAACGACAAGCAAAGCTTTGACATCTTGTGAGAAAGTTCAAATGTCAGTTCCAAGCCATTTAGATTCATATATTTATGACATGTAAAGAAAAATGGCAAGTTCTTCAAGAAAGGTATGAAAATCTATTGTTAATTAAACAAAGAAAAATGTAATATTCTTGTGGCAGTCAAATTTTCGGCAACGTGGCATGGGTTTGAGTTGTAAAGTTACAGTTCCGTATCAATTGTCTGTAGTTTGACAAGTTTTGAAGGAAAGTGACGAAACACTAACGAATGATGTTCTTTGTGGCCACGGAATTGCAAGCAAAGAATCTGGGGCATTTAGCCATCATAAGGTTGAGCGGAAATCCATTCAATTTGAATCAGTCTTCAATTCAATGCGTTTTCAATCCACGGTAAGCTCAATATTCCTTCACCATCCTCTTCCATATAGAAAAATAATATATCTGGCTAACACTAGTTTGCCGTGACTGAAATTAGAAATACGACGCAAAACCTTGGAACTGATGCGATCGGTTGAAGTTTGATGATAAAGACCTGGGCCAACTCGGTTCTTCGAAACTGAGCTAAATAGGCGAGATTCAAAAAATTATTTTATCTCAGTCTATACACGTAGCCCAGTTTTTAATATTAAGGATATACAGTATCGGTAAAATACTCCAATGAACCCAATTATATATAGAACCAAAATTCGGCATAGCCTGACAATATAGAAATAAACTCAACGGCATATATAGTGCTTAAAATAACTCACTGTCAAGGGCCAATATATGGAAAACTCTTATCTCGGTAGAGAAGTTGGCACTATACAACAAGCACAGGTGTTGCGTTAAATATAACTAAACCGAGTGGAGTGTGGGAACTGGTGCCGGATAGCCTCCATTGCAGCAGGTTGGAACCCGCGGCAAAGGAAATAAGGCGACTGCATTGAAGGCTACTGGTGTGACTGAGTGAGAAAATCTACACCTGTGATCTTCATCGATGTTGTTAGTTTTTAGTTTTTTAATGAAAGAAAAATCTTAATTTTTGACTGGTTAACAGTCAACTGAGCTGTTTGTGAATCTATAATGTGTTGTTGTGATCATGTTGTTCTGGCAGCAAAGATGAAAGAAAGTGGTTATGTGGAAAATAGGGTTTCTCGCTATCCTTCGAGTCACTTTGTCGTGGCTATCTGATTGTTTTTGACTATGCACTGTAAAAAATATAGATGTTCAATGCCGACCGTGCATCAGATCAGTTCTTTGCATGGGTGTAATCAGTAAATAAGGGTTTGGCCGCTGAGCACTAACAAACTGTTAATCCTGCATGGTTTTCACGAGTGGCATAAGGAACTGTTCTTAAGCTCCACTTGCGCTTCCGTTCCTTGCGTCGCTTGTGAAAGCTAAGCTTAAATCGAAAGCGCTCTATAATTCCTTTTGAGCGGTAGCCGGGCAAGCCCTAGAAAGAAATGAACCCACATAGAGAAAGAGAAAGACAAGAATGTCTGTCCGGTGTGATTTGAACCCACGGACTGCACAACTGACCACAGTTGCACTACGAACAGCTGAGCCACAAGACCTGAGACGGCAGCCACAATGTGAGTCATTAAGAACACTCAAGATGGCGGACTTTCGGACTTAGCTTCTTCATTCCTTTTTCCCTTTTTAGAATTTAACAGAAACTGTGTAGACATTCTACTACTACTTTCACTACCTCAGTGCATAGGCCACAGGTAGCTCAAACCACGATGAGTCATGAGTTAAATTTCAAAACTTATATATTTTCCCGAGTTGTGTATGTATTTCAGATATAAAGCTAGTTTTACAAAACACTTTGTTTAGACATTACTAAGAAACTATGAATGCATGTCGAGTACTGACCCTAGCTCTAAACGTAATCTTAGTCCGAACTCTGCCTCTATCAAGATAGAGACAAAGTCTCAAAAAGTCGTGTTATACAATATTCAAGTCCAAACCAATTCAAACTCTAACTAAATGTAATGTTGAAACCGGCTAACCTTGGCCACGTTAAATCATGACTCATTCAACTGAACGGGCGTCACTAAGACTTTTGCAAACACGGGGAACTGTCGATTCTTTCAGCGAAATCAGCCAGTGCGGTGGGGTTGTTTTCGATAAACTATTGGTGCTTGTCGGGCAAAATTATCTAGACTGTATCTGAAATTGAGGAGTCCCAACAGAGTCGTTATCGGCTAGTTTAGTAAAACGCACGAAGTAACCAAAATGCAAAGTAACCGAAATGCAATATTTCGGCATTTTCTAAACGAGGCACTTGATAAAAAGTTAAAGGAAAAAGGATGAGCGGTTAATTATAAGTCCGATAAATTTGACTCCCTCAAAAAGTCGGCAGCCTTCCGACAAAACATCGGCTGATCATGCGATGAAAAGTTAAGTTACTCGCAACACAAATAACTTAACGGCCTATTCAGGGTTTCTGGTAGTTTTTCTAACCACTTTAAATATTTAAAATTCAGTAATATGAACGTAAAATTAGCTTTGTTTATTTTCTTTCTCGACAATATGTAAATCCTGTGACACTTTTTGAAAAGCTCTGACTCTGTACTCTCTGTTAAGCGACTTTTCTCGTCGACACGATTGGAAAAGCATTTCACTAATAGTAATATTTATCGAAGTGAAATATGAAGATTTGTAATGTAAGTATATATACGCAAGTCTATCAGTTCATTACAGACAAAAAAAGTGCAGATGACAACACCTTCAATTTTGAAAGACAATGGCGAGAGTTTTTGTTGTCTTTAAGCTTCTTATACATGTGAAATGAAAGACAGGATGTGCTACTGTTTTAATATAACAGGAACAAAACTGATTGTAATTTTGGAGAATTGAACGGCGCCTTGAGAGCGGATATATTTTATAACCTTCAGATGTTACAAAGTACAAAATACTGAGGAAACAACTTGTTCATGTACCTGCTCAGATTTAAACTTTCAGAAACAAAACCGGCATAGTAATAGTTTTATTCAAAACTTGAGTATGTAGATATACCAACCATACCTGTATATTCAAATAATATAGTATACATACTCCACCTGACACAAAGTTGACATTTATGCGAACGAATGAAACGTTCTATAATTGAGAATTTTACTGACTTGAATTCATTCTTACTTGTATTCAGTCAACACTAGTAATTTTGTACATATATTAAGATTTAAGTCCAGACCTTTTTGTTTTGAATTTATTCGCTGGTTTAATTTTGGATGCCAAAATTTTTGACCTTCCATCGTTTGAAAACTTTGATCCTATTGTCACTTTGTCACTGTCAGTTTTCGTCGAGTGACTCGTACGAAACGGAGGTGATTTTTCTCAGACCTGTTCACAGTTCGGATATTTCTTGATAGGAAAACTATAAGATTTCACGATAAACTTGAACAGATCGATCATGCATATCTGTCCCCGTGTGAACGGCAAAAATCGCGACTGTCTTTACAGTTTACGAATGGTTTGTGTATAGACTATAGTTCTTAGCGTTCCCGGCCCTGAAAACCTGCTCGAAAAAATCACTTGTGCTGAATTGATAAAGCAAAGCGATCATTGCTGTAAGCAAAAGGTATTCGTTGAGATTTAGTCTAAATACCATAAAACTAGTGGTTTTAACATTTATTCATATCAAAGTTAATTATCCACACGGAAGATATTTGGTGGCGTATAATTTACGACATGCCTGAAGTAAGAAGAAACCTTACCAATGGTGGTGATAAGAGCACCAGCAAAGAAAAAAGATCCTCCGTATCCCCAGTTCGGTATGTTGCTGACATTCTTAATGGCGGGAGAAACTCCGTGCTGACTTGCCGACAGAACGTCCGCCATGAACACGTCTAATTCCTGTTCGCTCAGACATGGATGGTTGGCGAGAAATCTCTCTCGTGTTGCCGCAAGCTCCAGACGAAGATCTTTTTCCATCGGCGACTCAATGGAATAGAATACAGCCGCTCCAATAGCTAGATAGATAATATAGAATAAAATAAGTCCTATTAAACGAATATTTGCTCGTTCCATCTCGAAAATTGTTCTGTGATGGTTGATTATTCGAAGTCTCGGAAGTGCCAATATGGCTGAAACTTCACTAGAGAGGTGTAAATCTTTCAAACAGACTTCAGCCGCCAAGGATTTCTATCAAACATGGCAGATCTAGTGGTGTTTGAACGAAATCTGTAACAGGAAAGAAGAGCATTTTCCGCAAAGAAGCACTTCAAAAATGAGTTTTCAAGATCCCATATCAACGCATGGCTTGTTTTTCTCAAACGAATTAGCAATACTGTTAATTTTGGGTCGGGTGTATAAAATTACATATTATAATTATGACGTTGAACACGAATATATTAGAATAACAATAGCGAACACTCACCAACAAACAAAGAAATTTTTCATACCAAACCCGAATAGAAAAACCAAAACAAGTTTGTCAGTGTTGTCGTCCTATTTTCGGAGAAAGTAAGATATCGCGTTTAGAACTTAATAAAGTGTTTTTTTTCTGGGTTTGTTACTCAAAAGCCGCTTACATGTTATTATTATTATTGCAATAATAATCGTAAATTGTTATTAATAGCAGAAGTGCCTTAATAAAGAAATAAAAATCGATAAAAAGACTATTATAAATTTTTAATGATATTGAGAATCATGCAACATTTAAAATTTGAATGAAAATTTGAACTGTTAAGAGTTCTTTTGCAAAAATGTATCTGAGCGATTTATAGTTTATTCTGTTGAGTGTTGGTAATATTTGTTTGTTGCCAAATATCGCACGAGCGGTTTATAAATTGTGTTGTCATGGTAATCAAGCGTCATTGATCACTATATATAGTTTATAGTAAAGCTCGTTTTATTTTAAATACGCATTAAACTTGAAAATTACTTTATCCAGGAAATTACCCAATAGCCTGGCTATTTTGAGATCGGCAAAAGCAACACGAGAAAGACGGATGTGAGTGTTGCGATTTGTTCGACTTGTGTGCGCGCGCCGATCAAACAAGGACAGAATGGACCCAGATTTGTTAACACTCTCCGTCTAGCTAAGTACAGCATGTCCAAAGTAGACTGTTGTCTCGGACTTTATAAGTCGTAACCAAAAGGTTTTAACGAGTCCTCGGCTTAAACGTACGTAGAGAATATAGACATAATAGTACATTTTTTCGTGTCCCCAAACTCTAGTTGTTATTTTAACTTCCAAACAAATTTCTCTGAGTTCGGTAATTTAAAATATTTATAACAAATCATCGAATAATAGTAAAATCATGTATTTAAAATGCTAATTGACCATAACAAAAAAGATCGCGACTGGTATATTTACCCATAACTCCAAGCGCGAAAACATGAAAACGCTTATAAAAACGTACAGAAAGAATAACAAAACTTCACACCTAGCATAAACAATGTTGTTAGTGCATGGACAGGTTTCCCAAACAATAGTCTTCCACGTTCAGCTATTCACCGAGTTGGATTCGCAAGGCATTGTGGTCAAATGTACAGCTTCTGTCCGCGCTGCGCTTGCGCACGTAGTACAGCTCGGCCTGCTCGGCAGAAACAGCACGGCAATATGCACGCGCGCAGTTGATAAGTGAAATTTGCTAAAATGGTTATGGACACAACGATATAACGCTATGTGGGTCATTCGTCATATCACACGTATAGCACAAAAATATTGCGATATTTCCTTTATTTGCCCAATCCCATGGCCCATCATTGTTCGCAAAGAAATAATCGGTTCTAAACCAAGGCACTATCTTCTAACTTGATTTCCAAAACGAAAATGATGCACAGTTTTCAGTACGCTGCACATCCAGGCCCATTTCAACCTATTTTAAAATTTAAAATGTAAAATAGTAAGCCCTGCGCCATTTTGTGATCCTTATGCACATATAGGGAGGCAGCGTGGATCAGTGGGTGGGGCTTGGATTGAGCCCAATCTTCACTCGGATTTGTGTCCGAACCCGGTGATCCCGAGTTCCAGCCCACCTCTGGTCACACTTGTATATAGCTAACTGGATTGCCTTCAGCCAGTTGGGGTTTTTAAATATCTATAATTTCAATTTGTTATTAATTCAGTATTTCGTGTAACACCTGAAAACTAGCTAGATAAGCCGAGCATGCTTCCACGAATTTTATTTTATTTTTATTTTAATATTCCTTGTGGTAGAAATGAAAGCAGCTAGTTTGCAATTATTACAAAGGCTCTAGAAGGCTGATCAGACACATGTCCAGTCAATTCTCTTCCTCGAAATCATCATCATCATTGGTCCTTTTCGTGCCAATAAACACATACAGCCTCCACAGGACACTCCAACCATTGTCATCACCATCATCATCAATCCTATTCGTGCCAATAGGCACATACAGCCTCCACAGTACACTCCAACCATTGTCATCATCATCATCAATCCTATTCGTGCCAATAGACACATACAGCCTCCACAGTACACTCCAACCATTGTCATCATCATCAATCCTATTCGTGCCAATAGGCACATATAGCCTCCATAGTACACTCCAACCATTGTCATCATCATCATCATCATCATCATCAATCCTATTCGTGCCAATAGGCACATACAGCTTGAGATTGCTGTGCATAGAAGATTCTTGTATCCTGTTTGTAGCATTACTGATGAAGATCATAAATTACTATAGTAAGTAGACCATAGCTTTATTTGCATGATTTTTTTACAAAACATTACCAACGCTTCAAACAGAACAGCAGACATCTCAGAATACTGCCCACAAAGGTAATTATTCCTGATGAATATAAAAATAAATTCATTTTATTCATGTAATTACAAAGATAATTAACGATAATTATGTACCCAGCGAGTCAAGCGCTTTAGGGGTCCAAAAATATAGGATTATAGGACACCATCACCTGAAAATATAAGACAAAATCCACCAAATTGCAAAAAAAGGACTGAAATACTATCATCAAGGTCCTACATTTAGTATACATACTCTGAATATTGTCCCATACAGTGCCAAAAAATAAGGCAAACAAAAGTTGGCACTTTTGGCATTTCAAACTTGCAGCCAGTCCCTCATTTACTTATTTAAAACAATAGTTATCATTGATCATTACAATATCATCTCAATAACAAAACCATCGGCATACAAGCTGGTCAATAGCTGGGCAAGCCTTAAGTTCAATACAGGTTGACAATGTCCATAACTGTATTAACGCCTGTGCACGCTCAGACAGGTCACCAAAAATTAAGCGGAACTGTATATTAATAACACTTCGAATTACAAAAAAACTTGACCATGTCCTTCGTAGCACGTAACCCATTGATTGTCTCCTCGGACAATTTGTTTCGTTCAGGCGTTAACATTCTGCTGTTTTAGAGACTCCTCTTCCCAAAGCTGCATTCCATGTGGAAGCACAAGGGGTGCCTTCACAATTCTCGTCAGCAGAGGGTATGCCGGATTTCCATTCGGTGTCTGGAGTTGAAGTAACGATCTACTCTTGTGTGTTTGTCAGGTTTGCTGATGTCTTCATCATGCAGGTACAATCGCCATTCATCTGACACATTTGCGATACCTGCAGCTGGAATTCGTGGCTTAGAACCAACAAACTCAATAGCTCCGAGACTTGCGTTTGATCTCTTTTCAGGATTTAAGCAGGACAGAAATCTCAACAGTTTGTTCTCAAAGGGCAGGCCAGGACAGTCTGCCCTGCAGAAAGGCGGCCACTGTTGTGAAGAAAGAACGGATTCCTAATACTCAGGCTTTTGCTTGTCTCCTTTGAGTTTCAGATAAGTGCCTGTCTGACTGGTTCTCCTATCACAAGATCTCCATCAGGGAGTGGATTTCGCCATCAATTTATTTAATTTTTATGTTTCTTGAAAGTTTTGTGAGAAAAGGACTAGAATATAGGAAAATATGGGACATTTGCTCAATTTACAGGACTTTATAGGACAGGTCTGAAAAAATAGGATTTTATAGGATTTTACAGGAATACAGGACTCGCTTGACACCCTGTGTACCTTTAGATTACTATCGAGGAAGATTTTTGTATCGTGTTTACTGCATTCCCGAGGAAGATGTTTAAAATTGCTATGGCACAGCAGAAACCTCACAATACTATCCATAAAGGTATTTGTGCTTATAATTCAACAATAATTTTCATACTGAAAACGCGCAATATCATTGGTCAGAAACGATCACGTGATGTACGCTT